>RBNI01007173.1:0-10577 GCA_003990745.1 Jimgerdemannia flammicorona | reverse complement strand
TCCTGATCCGCCGTCACACTGCCATCAGCAGTCCCGCCCCCAGCCACACCACCGCCAGACCCTACGCTCATACCTCCAGCCAGGGAACTTCCCCCCCTCCCAGTGCTTGCCTTGCCCTTCCCCCCCGCAGCACCTGCCCGGCTCCCAGTCGGCCATCCACCCCCCTTCACCTTGTCAGCAAAACTCATGCAGCCAGTCCCTCCTCTCTTCCCACCGGACACCGGCCCTTCACCAGAACTCTCACCGCTCGTCGACCCTCCAAAGGCCCCCATCCCCAGGCCATAACCCCTCCCAACCTGCTGCCAGCCAAAGGCCCTAGGTCCACCAGACCCAGCATGCCCGTCGGAACTCTTGCTCGAAGATATGTTTATAATACCTTTCCTCCGCTTCGTGTTGAAAAACTGTTGCTTGAAGCTTGTGTAACGTGAATAGTACCGGAGAAAGGGCGTGTTTCGACACATCTCAGTACTCAGTATATATACATTTGGTCCTAATTGGTAAGATTCCATTTGTATGAATCTTGTGTTCTATGACTTCATATTGACTCAGCTTTGTGTACTGTGACTTTGGTTTGACTCAGCTTCATGATCGAGCAGGTGATTTCCAGATTTGTTCGGAGGTCACATGTGATTTCAGTAGCTTGTTCAGAGGGTGATATGTGATTTCTGTGGCTTGGAGGTTGTATGCTTACAACTCTCCCCTTCTTAGCTTTCAATGTTCTCATCAGGGCCTTCTAATTTTGTTCTAGTATTATTATACTATTTGAGAGGTCAAAAGTTTGGTAAAGTCCATTTTTTCAGAAAGTGGCATGCTCATAGTACAGTTGCCTAATGCATTGGATTTATACATTAAAGGGTTATATGTTTGATGCCATATGCCAGAAGTGATTCTGACGTCATTTACTACTAGAGAATTTCCTCTAAAGAATCTTCTTAAATGTCTATGCCTTGTTTCCCATCAGTAGTATAGGGAGAATAGACTTGCTTTCAGTTTTGCTATTTTTTTCCAGAGGGTTGGTATTCTTATGTCTTAACTTGCTGAGTTCTTGATTTCATTCATGATAATTATAATATTCAGGAAGGTAATATATAGTATATACTGATAGGTATTGGAGTATTCAGATTTTAGTTATTCAAGGAATCATATTTCTGAACTAAGTCAGTGGCATTCTGGAGATTGGTCTTAGGTTCCTAGGTTGCATCATAGATCAGATAACCTTTCTATTTAACAAGGTACTCAGGGTGGTTCTTGTGGCCACATTTATTGAGGATTTGTTCAACTTCGTATTCTTCTTGGTCATTAATAATGATAGGTACAGGTGGTTCTGTGGTTCGGTTTGGGAATAGTTCATCATTGTTTTCATTGTATCACTTGAGACGTTGAACATTAAAGACTGGGTGAATCTTAATAGTGTCTAGTAGCACCAATTTGTAGGAAGTGGGAGAGACTTGTGCGATGACTTCAAATGGTCCAATGAACTTGCTGTTCAACTTCGTAGAT
This sequence comes from Jimgerdemannia flammicorona, assembly GCA_003990745.1. Classification (NCBI taxonomy): domain Eukaryota; kingdom Fungi; phylum Mucoromycota; class Endogonomycetes; order Endogonales; family Endogonaceae; genus Jimgerdemannia; species Jimgerdemannia flammicorona. The sequence goes on along the minus strand of RBNI01007173.1, from coordinate 9,077 downwards.
GGTCTGTACTTCAGGTTGTCTACTCGATATCCTCAGATGTCTAGTAGAACTTTTTCTCCAATATTAAAGATTTCTTCTCAGCAGTGTTGGTTAACATACTGTGACTGTTGTTCTTGAGCTCGTGATAAATTCTCAATGGCAATCTGGCTTAGATTACGCATTTAGAGCAGGAATTCTTCAATGGCTTCAACTGTAGAGAGTTCTTCAGTAGTTCAGATGAGTGTTAAGAGGGTGTTTGGGTTTTGTCCAGTGTTGGTGAAGAATGGGGTCATCCCCAGAGAGGCTTGCTTACTGTTGTTATAGGCAAACTTGACTGTGGTCAAGTGTTCATGCCAATCATCTTGTCTGTAGGAAATATAGTTCCTTAGTATTTGTTCCAGAGTTCAGTTCATTCTTTCAGTTTGGCCATCAGTTTCAGGGTGAAATACTGTAGATAGTGCAAGTTTTGTTCCAAGGTATACATGGAGGGCTTTCCAAAAATGGCTAGTGAATTTCAGATCTCAGTCACTAACAATGATCTTAGGAAGGCCATGATAGCAGAAGATATTGTCAAACAAGAGTATGGCTATATCTGATACTGTTGCAGTAGTGATGATTGGTATAAAGTGGGCTTGTTTGCTGAGATAGTCCATAATGATAATAATTGCATCTTTCCCATTCTTGGTTCAGAGTAGTTGTATAATAAAGTCCATAGAGATTTACTCCCAATTAGTGGATAGTACTGGGATAGGGTAGAGTAAGCCAGGTTTTACTAGTGTTGAGGACTTGTTTCATTGGCAGGCATCACAGGAAGTGATGTAGGTCTTGAGCTGATCTGCCATGCGGGGCCAATAGAAGTTTCAGGAGATAACTTTATAGCATTTATCAAATCCTAAATGTCCAGCTATAGGGGTATCATGACATTCAAATAGGATAGTCCTTCAGAGGTCTCAGTTGTTTGAAACATACAATCTGTCCTTGTAGTAGATAGTGTTATTCTTGAGTTGGTATTGGTTATACTGGATATACTTGTCAGCATCATCATTGTTCAGGATTTCTCAGAGTGCTTAGGCTTCCTTATCATTAGCACATATTGTGATAATTTATTCCATGATGGAGTTTGTAACCAAGGTGAGGGTTTGGATAACTTCTTCGATTGGTGGTCTGGAGATTGCATTGGCAACAATGTTTTCCTTGCCAGAGTGGTACTGGATTTTGTAGTTAAAGTTAGTGAGGACTTTCATCCATCTGGCTTGCTTTTGAGAAAGGGTAGCCTGTGTCTTGATGTTGACTAATGACTTGTGGTCAGTCAATACAGTGAAGTATACTCCTTCTAGGTATGGTTGCCATTTGATCAGAGTGTCTACAATAGCTAACATTTCCTTCTCATGAGTTGCATAGTTGATTTCAGCATCATTGAACTTATGGGAGTGATAGGCCACAGGGTGTCTTTCTTGCATAAACACTGCTCCAAGAGCTAGGTCAGAGGCATTGGTAGTAACTTTATATGGTAGGGCAGGGTTTGCCACTTGAAGTACTGGAGTGGTTATCAGGGTATCCTTTAGTGCTTGAAAGGCGGTGTCTTGCTCGGGTCTCCAATTTATAAGATTGTTGAAGTCTTTTTCTTGTTTCATGGTTTAGGGCTGTTCTTCTTTCTTGGTATGCTTGGTCATTTGGGTAAGGGTAGTGGCAATTTTGGCAAAGTTGGCAACAAATCACCTATAATAGTTTGCTAATCCTAGAAATAACTGGAGGTCTTTCAGCTTTCTTGATCTGGGCCACTCCTTGATTGTGGAGATTTTGCTGGGGTCTACTTTAATTCCATTCGGTGTGACAATGTGTCTAAGAAATTGGATTTCCTTCAGGAGAAATTCATACTTGCTGAGTTTTGCAAAGAGTCAGTTTTCTCGAAGTTTCAGCAGTACTAGTTCAAGGTGTTTCAGATGTTCCTCCAGGGTTTTGCTGAAGACTAGGATGTCATCAATGTAGACAACAACAAATTTGTTCAGGTAAGGGTACAGAATAGTATTCATCAGTATCTGGAAGGTTGCTGGGGCATTAGTTAAACCAAAAGGCATAACCAGGAATTCAAAGTGTCCATAGTAAGTTTGGAAGGCTGTCTTGTAGATGTCTTCTTCTTTCATGGCAATTTGCCAATAACCATTTTATAGGTCAAAAGAGCTTATAAATTATGGGTTGGTGAGTCTATCGAATATTTCATCGATTCTGGGTAGTGGGCAACAGTTCTTGATGGTCTGTTCATTGAGGTCATAGTAATCGATATACATTCGTAGGTCTCCTGGGAGGTAGGCCTTTCAGAAGTTTCTTTGGGAATATGTCTCAGAATTTCTGGAGTAGTGGTCTGATGCAGCTGTCAACTTTGGAAAAGTCTTCTTCAGAGTTCTCGGGTTCTCCTTTGGATGGGTGGATGGAGATGGCAAAGAGAGGGCATTTCTTGACCAATTTCTTAAGTTGTAGCTTATTGATGTGGGTGATCTTTGGTCTAGGGTCACTAGAGCTGAGTGGGTCCTTTTTACCTTGTAGTTTGAAGTTGTGGCATTCTTTCTTGATGGTCAGAGAATGGTTTACCCAATCAATCATAGGGTTCTCTTGTTTCAGCCATAGGGTTCCAAGAATGATTTCATTGTCAGGAAGTAGTACAATTTGGAGGGTAACATGTACCAATTCGGAAGGGTAGATTTTAGACTTCTTTGCTAATAACATGTGAGGTTCCATCAGCTGTGGCAACTGCTTGAGTTTGTTGTACTGGAGAGGTAAAGACCTTGAGTCTGTTGGCTGTCTCTTCATTGATGAAGTTGTCTGAGGCACCACTGTCTATCATAATATTGACAGGTGCTCGGTTGATAAAAGCTTTAAGTGTAAGCAGTTTGTCTGATCCAATGGTGGTGATTTCGGTTGTAGGAGCTTTCCTTCTGTTGGTTCTTCTTTGAGCTAGTTCATTGATACAAGAGAAGCAATCATCAATCATTCGGGAAGAGTACATTCCAATACCATGGGGACATTGGCCACTTGGTACATATCCATCTTCAATTTTCTTATAGAATTATTCTTCTTTGCTTATGGCAGGTTGGGCTGGGGCCTTGTTTGATGAGCCAAATCCTTTGGATCCTCAGATGGTGGACAGTAGTTCAGGGACTTCCTTGACTATCAGGGTTGATTCAATTTTTTCAAATAGAATCTAGGCAATACAGAAACCAATAGGGATCTTGAAGAGTGTCCAACTGTGGTTTCAGATGAGGATAATAATTTTGCCTGTGTAATCCTCATCAATGACTCCTCTTTTTACTGAGAGTCCTTTCAATGCTAGGCTGCTGCAACAGCATATTCTTCCAACATGTCCTTCAGGAATTTGGATACTGATTCCTGTATAGACTTGCTTGACTTCTCAGTTGGAAACTGTAGCTTCTTCAGCTGTATACAGGTCATATCCAGCTGCTTTTTGACTTCCTTTGGTTGGGGCCTTAGCAGTTTGTCTTAACTTGACAAAGTTCAGTATTCTGGTGGTCAGGTTATTGAGGTGGTACAGAGTGGTAACAGTTGCTCATGTTACTGTTCGGAGTTTTCAGTTAGGGTAGGCACTGGCCATATGTCCTATCTTTCAGCAATAGAAGCATGCTCTGCTTCTTTGAAGTTCATTCCTTTCACCTTTAGTGAGTTTCTTGAAGGTACTTGGCTGTATGGGTTCATGATTTCTGGGTGTCCAAGAAGTAGATGTGGAGGGAGCTTGGGATGTTTCATACTTGGGTTCTTCTTTCTTGGTCCAAGTCTTTTCCTTGTTGTTGAATTGTCTTTGAGGTAGAATTGGTCCAGCTGTTAGGATTTGCTTAACCATAGTCTTGATTCTTGCTAGGCACTATTGTTGGTGATCGCAACCAACTGGGCAGCCTTGTTCTCAGATTTTTCTAGTAAGCTATTCAGGCAGTGTATCGAATAAATGATCTGCTCTTGTACCATTTTGTGCTTCATCATTGGTGATATATCCTAGGCCAATAGTGTTCAGGAGTGACTCGAGTTTTGTACAGAAGGTTTCAAATTCTTCTTTGCTATATACATTGAATTTGAGGTTGTGGAGTTTTACTCGAGATTCGGCAATCATAGTTTCACTGTGGTATTGAGCAATCATGAGTTGTTTGAGTCCAGGAGCTGTAGGATGGGCTCTATATCCTGGGGCATTGTTTGCTATATTCTGAGTAACTACTGCAGGTTGGGTATCCCATGTGAGGGGTTTTTCAGGAAGGGTTTGCCACCATTCTTTGGTAGGTCCTCAGAAGAATATAACAACTCAATGGACATAGGCTATAGTGATAGCAAAGAGTTGTTCCAGAGTGTGGTCTTGATTATTTATCAGAACATGATCAGCAACTTGCTCATTGGTCCATTGATTGGCTTCGAAGTTGGTGTCAACTATACTAATAAAGCTTTGGACTTCTTGTATAGTACTATTGAAGATAGATAGGCTTAGATTTTTGGTAGGTCAGGTCTGTTCAGCTAAGGTAGTAATGGTTGCTGTCATTATCACTACCTGGGCTATGAGGTCTAGAATCTGTTGGTTTGCTATATTGTTTGCTAGAGATGGTTGGACTGCTGATAGTAGTGTTACTGGTACTACTTGAGGTACTGGTACAGAGTGTGAGGGTGTTCTTTGGGTCTGTGTAAGTTGCTGGAGTAGTAGTTATAGGTCTGGAGTAAGGGCTTGATAGATAGCTATTTGTTGCTGTGTAGGTATATTCTGTCCTGATAGAGGTGTATCTCCTTCAGTAGTATATCTGGGATCGAATTCACTGAGATACTCCTCCTCTTCTTCAGTTTGGTCCCCGTGTAATTGGGTTTGCTTGGCATTAAAGTAGACAGAATCAGTTGTATATCTGATTTCGGATGGACTTAATTCAAAGTCAAGTTCAGGTTCAGTATTGGTTTCAGATTCAGGTAGGGCTATAGCAGGGTCTGCTTCAGGTTCAGGGTCAGGTAGTTGATGAAGGGTTTCTCTTACTTCTTCTTTAAGAATATGGCAGGCCTTACTGTTCTAGAATTGGTAGTATAATGCAGTCTTGGTCCTGGTATGGTGAAAGTCGGTAGAGTTGAGCTACTTGGCTACAGAGGCTTAGGCTTCATGAGGAACTAAGGTTAGAAAGACTACTGCTGGTTGTCCTAGGTTGCTTAGATTTGTGGAGCTAATAAAACTCTTGTTGAGAAGAGTAAAGAAGACTTCTATAAGACCTTCTTCATCTTGACTTACTGGGTGTAGAGCAAGGAGTTTAGTAAATAGAGTTTTGCCTATTTGCTGATTTAACTAGAGTATTTCTTTCTTCGAATGAAGTTTGTCACACTTGTTGCAGATATGGAGGTCAAATTGTCCTTATATATTAGGTTCAATTCTCTCCAGATTGTTAGATGGTTCAGGATAAATTCCAGTTCAGAGGTTGGGCTTTATACCAACTTATAGGAATTCTCAGAAGGGTTTATAGCAGGATAAGGAAGCATCTTGAAGCGGAATTAGATTGTAAACCACTGCTACCAAGTTATAAGAGGATTGCTTTTTAGGGTAACTGTTATGTAGTTCTGAAAGGGTTTTCTGGAAGTTCTGGATATTCTGGAAGACCATTTTCTTATAGTTAAGATCAATTTCGTATAGAGTATGTCCTCTATGCTTATTGATTTCAAAATCAGGTTGACATTTCAACCAAAGTCCTTTTTCGGACTAGTTCTGGATGTTCAGGATTTTCCGTATTTTAGGAAGTTCAAGAAACTAAGACCAGCTTAGTTGAATTGGCATATCACTACAGACAATATCCAATTAGGCAATTTCGTAATGAGGTTAGGAGTGGGATCTAATGGGGAGCAGATTTACTTAAGAGTAGTTTGTGGGTTATTAAATAGGTTTATTTGCTATTCATGATATTGCTATACTAGGAGTAGTTATATAAAGAGATATTGTGGAAAAGTATTCAGGAATATTCTTGTGTGTTTGAGTCTGAGATTCTGAGGTCTGGGGGAGGGGGTATTTATACTAGTGAGGGGCTATCTGGACTATGCTAAATATGGATATAGCACTAGGTGTCTTGCTGAGTCAGAATATAGTCATGTAGTATAAGTGTGATCTGACATATCAAGAGATTTTCTGACTGCTGAGTCAGTTTACAGTCACATCATACAAGGCTAATCTAACTATACTATGACTGCTAAGCTATTTATAGGTTTAGACACTATCTGAGTAGTCTTCGATAACATCACCATTAATTGCATCATCTCCAATGAAATAGTCATCTAGGAAGAGTGGCTTGTAGATTACTTCTCCTTGTTTACTGAGATAGTAATATATTGGGACTTTGTCACCATCCCATAGGATAGCATCTGTCTCATATGCTGGGTAGGGTGTTGGTGGGTGAAGGAGTGGTACATCATCTTCACTTTCATTAGATTCACTATTTGTATATCTTCTATAAGTTACAGCACTATGAGTCACAGAGTTGTAGTATGCTGGTGACTATGGTTCATTTTGTTCATACTTAGGTGGTGGAGTAATTGGTTCAATCTTGAGAGTTGTTTGAAGGTACAGATTGTGTTCTCTGGTCTCTTCATTGTAGTTGAAGTAATCGGGAGTAAACATGGGTTGGTATTCATGCCAGTGGTCATTGTCCCAATAAGTCTCGTATATGGTTATGAACAGTTGTAAGTTCATTGGCAAGGTTGGCAGCATGATCAGAGTTGGTAGAGATCCTTGGCTTGAGGTCATGTCGGCATCAGAGGGATCATTGTCTTCTGCTTCATCTTCATCAAATTGGATTATATCATAGACGTCCTTCATAGTGTATCCAATTTGAGACATTTGTAGGATATGGTCGTCAGAGTGTGGGAAGGTTCTGTCTGTAGTTTCAATGTACTTAAGGTACTTGTGGTTGAGTTCTTATATCATGTCATCGATTTGGCCATAGGATAGAGTAGCAACCATTTCGCTGGTAGTAACTCGAAGGCAGAGAATAAAGGTGTTATATTCATAGAAGAGTTTTCTGTGTTTGCAGGCAATGAGTTTCTGGTGTTGGGATATCTGGGTAATATCTGTATTATGATGGTGTTCAACCATATCTTCCAGAAGGCAGTTGATCTGGTAGTAGCTTGAGATTTGTCTGATCTGGTGGGTCTCATTAAGCATGTTCAGAGTGTTCCATTGGGCTTTCATGAAGTAAAGGGGTACTAGGCTATGGATATTCATGAGGGATAGAGGGGGTGTGGCTTGGTTGACAATGGTATTCCAAATGTCAGCGCAGATGTAGTTATAGATCTTGGTAGTCATATTGTGTATTTGGAAGTTGTGGTTGTTATTTGTTTTGGTTCTCTGTTTTGACGTGTCTTGGTGCTCAGTATATATGCATTTGATCCTGATTGGTAAGATTCTGTTTGTATGAATCTTGTATTCTGTGACTTCATATTGACTCAGCTTTGTACACTATGACTTTGGTTTGACTCAGCTTTGTGATCGAGCAGGTGATTTCCAGATTTGTTTGGAGGTCGCATGTGATTTCAGTGGCTTGTTCAGAGGGTGACGTGTGATTTCTGTGGCTTGGAGGTTGTGTGCTTACAAAAAAAGTCAATTGAGTAGAAGCTGAAGTTACTAATTACATCAGGAGCAACCATATTATTGTAGGAAGTCAACAAACTGAACTCACTCTATCAGACTTCTATACTACCTCTCTCTAAGACAACTATTAAGGCCATCTGATAAGTCTTATAAAAATCTTTGAAGAATCACTCATTACTGTTGAAGTACTTGCAGGAGCTACCATGACTACCCACTACTCTATTAGTTATATATTATATCATATTGTATGAGAACTGAACTAAGAAGTTCCAGAAGCTCCTGTCTAAGAAGAAAAAAAACACCAAGACTCTGCTATCAAAATTACTATAGTACCTCAAGATGCTCAAACTGATAAATCTCAAAAAGAAGAATAACAAAGAATCTACCAGTCTTCAGTCTGCCTTCAAGCTATACAAGGGTTAGAAAATATCATTGAAGATGATTGGCCACTATTCTATCTCCTTACCTCTTGGTCAGCACTTTTTCTCTTTGAAGAGCAGTATGATGAAGTTATAATTCAATAAGATGATTTGCTTACCACTAGCAAAGGATACTATATCTTTTAAGATAGAGATTAATATTCTTTATCAGTGGCATAGAACAAGAGTATTCTAACCTTACTCTATTAGTATAGTTTTTTCCACTGATATACTGCTACTGGCAAACCAATAGTATATCCAGATCTTACCACTAGAGCATAGCAGAAATATATATAAATACCCCCAAAGATAAGAGTGAATAAACCTTAGTCAGATAGTTTGAATTAAAAAGAATTTATAGAGAAATACACTACCTCTAAGAGTTAAGAAATTACTCTTACCATCTCAGAAATTAATATGAAAATCATTATGAATCTCAAAATATGAATTGCTACTATTACAAAAATTATCACAAAAGGATACAAGTCAATTAGTTAAGAACTGCTACTATGAAAATTGAATATAAGATCTCAGACTACATGAAATTTACCAAGAACACCAGGATAACCATCAGCATACCAGAATCTGCAACATATGTACTTTCACCTTCTGTTATTCCAAATGTTTAGTTATATGACTAATGACTTATGACATATAAACTTCAATAATATATAAACTCTAACTTGATACAAATAAGAAATATGAACAAATTGAACAGCAGTTGAACTGAACATTGAGCCAGAACATTATCAGATAAAAAGATAAATAGCATATAAGATAACCAAGTAATATATTAAGCAGTGTATTCTGCAAGCAGGATATATATATTATATATTATAATATATTTAGAATCTAGTTATATAGATTAATCTATAAAAACTATTGTAAGATATAATAAAAATTATATATATTATAAATAACTTTAGATAAATAATAATTATATAATTAATAAATAATATTATAAATAAGTAATATATAAATAACAGAAAGATAAACATAATGAGAAAATGACAATATCAAATACCCTGAACAACAAACCACATCAGTGAATGTAAGTATTACTTTTTTTTTTCCTTTTATGG
>RBNI01007172.1:0-10579 GCA_003990745.1 Jimgerdemannia flammicorona | reverse complement strand
AGGAGAAAGAGGGGGGGAAGGAGAAAGAGAGAGGATGGGAGGTAGTGGTATAAATACTCACCCTTTTAACATGTGATTTTTACCTCGTTTGAACTCTATTTCAGCTGCGACGAACTCATTCAGGAAGCCAGGTTTTACCAAATTGACGGCCTATTGAAACTGAAATGGATTAATCTTCCAAAAAAGACACAAGGTTCTTATTAATATCCGCTGTTTCCACTGTTTATTTATAGCAGAACTCGTTTAAAGAAAATTTTCTGTTTGTACGACGTTTATGGTCTTCGCGCAGATGACCTTTTCCAGTTGTATCCAAGTCGTCATTACTCAACACCAGTGATATTTAATCTGGTCAAGATGGATTTGAGTGGTCTTGACTTCCACGGCTATCATATTGATCCAAAATCAACATTCACTGGATCAAATCTCGAGAATGCAGATTTTGAAAATGCTTTCTTCGGCTTCGATTTCATCAAAAGCATCGATTTTTCGCACACGAATTTATTTCTAGCAAGGTTTCCCACATCAGGGTCCACTCAGCGTGCTAAAGGTTCGTTGTATTCTATACCATCTCATTGATGAGATTTGGCGAACACATTTTCATAATTAATTTACAACTGCTGTTGCTATAATCTTTTGGTAGGTATTCAATTTGATCTCACAGGTGCGAAGGTAGATGGTGCAATAAACCTCTCAACGACAGAGTGAATCCTTCCAATCCTGTATACATATATCTAAATCATGTAGTGCACTATTTTCGTAGGCTGTATTGTACATAACCATTTTATGATGGATGGCAATTTCAGAATACGGGAGTTCACTATTGTAAAAATTAAATGCACGCAGGGCTTAATATGGAAATTCTAGGTCAGAGTTTGTGCATATATTTTGGTGGATATATTTGCGCAAAAGGAGAATGTATGTATATAATTGCGGTGTTAAATTTGCATGTAAGGCATCGTATTCTGATATTTTAAGGTAAATAAATAGTTTTTTTTTTTTTATTGCTAGGCGAATATTCCGCTGGAGATCTTTGACTAACGTTGGCTAATAGTCACCTTTCTCCGCTACCTTACTGGTCACAAGGTTTGGTAGGCAACCTTCTGAGTCCTCTTTTCTCTATTATTATTCTCTCTACCTTGGGTTGGTTTGTTGTATTTGCAGGAGGGAGCATAGTGGGAGGAGGGCAATGGTGATGAGTTGCTCTTTTATTGGTGTTCAATTGGTGTCTTCTCCACTATTTTATGGATTCTGGTATCTTTAGCTGTATTTGGAGTATATCTATTTTGGTGTGGTACTTTCTTCTTTTTACTGTTACCAACAAGATATTGTCTTAGAGTATCATGAGTTATATAGGGAGTTGGTTGATCTTGGACATTAAGTGTTCAGTATAGATTATCTATAGGTTCTTGGTGCCTATGATGGGACCCTCTGGCTTTGGTGAGCTTCTCACAAGTATAGTTCTGACATAGGTGACTGTTTTTCAGATATTGTTGAGATGGGAAGAGAGATGGTCATCACAGATAGAAGGAAGAGTGATTATAATAAACCAGTAGAGTATCAGGCTGGGGACAGTTATTGGGGCTGGAGCAGATATTACTTTGGTGGGGTCTTTTGATTGATGTGGAGCAGTTAGGTGATAGGTATCACTCTTGACTTCTTTTGGCAATATATAGGGTTGAGTCCTAGTTATTGAGGGGAATTAGAGGACCTGAGGCTACTCATTTCAGGTATCTTGGTTGCACTCAACTGAAACTGAGAGCTGATATAGCAATATAATTGAGGTTCACAGGTTTAAGTAGTGAGATATTAGGAGTTTCCTCCTACTTCATATGGGGCATGCTATAATAAAATCAGATAAAGTGAACTTTTAATATTACTGGAGTATTGAGCCTTTTGAAATAATTTGATGTTAGAATATTCCTTAATCTTCTTATTTCAATTAAGGTCACTTTTTAACCTCAATTTGAGTGCTCTGTTGAGAATTTAAATTTTCTAACTGAGTTTTTAATTAAGTAACTTCTCCTTTATAAGATTCTACTTCATTAATCAGTTCTTGAGGAGTTAACTTCTTTAATTACTTATTCTCTACTTCTAATTGCTTGATTTTTCCCTCTAATTTTTTAATCTTATCTAACAATTTCCCCTTTTGTCTTTTACTTCACTCCTCAGAGGTTTTTATGAAATCTTTATAAGTCTCTCATTCTTTGTGAATAATTTATTTAGTATTATTCAGTTGCTCTTGGAGAGAATTTATTTGTCTTTCATAAAAAGTAGGCATACTTTCTCTTTGATGAGGTAAATGAGGAAGAATTTTTTCTTCTAGATTTTCCTTATGCCTAATATAATAACAAAGAAGATCAATATCTAATTTAGTTTGAAGTCTTCTGCATCTTTTGTATTTTGGTATTTGGTTATTCCAATACTTTGCTATGCACTCTTCACAAACTACATCATCTGAAACATATTTACTACTATCCTTAATATGACTTATTATTTGGCAAATAGATTTATTATCCTTGCTATAAAAGTTAGAACAAAAATTACAAGTTTCTTTACTTTTGCTATCTAAGTCTAAAACCATATAATCCAATTCTCTCATACTAATTGGTTTTGATTTCTATTCTAGTAATTAGTTCTTGCCTTTGGTTTTTGGTTTTCTCTACTAATTTTTGGAAACCAGTTTTTATCTTTGTTCCTAATTAGTGAAATTTATTGTAAGCGCACAACCTCCAAGTCACTGAAATCACACGTCACCCTCTGAACAAGCCACTGAAATCACATACAACCTCCAAACTAATCTGGAAATCACCTGCTCCATCACAAAGCTGAGTCAAACCAAAGTCACAGTGCACAAAGCTGAGTCAATATGAAGTCACAGAACATAAGATTCATATAAACGGAATCTTACTAATCAGGACCAAATATATATATACTGAGTACTGAGATGTATCAAGACAGAGAACCAAAACAAACAACAACCACAACTTCTGAATATATACAAATATGACCACCAAGATCTATAACCATATCTGCACTGACATTTGAAATACTATTGTCAACTGAGCCACACCCTCTCTACCCCTCATGAATATCCATAGCCTAGCACCCCTCTACTTTGTGGAAGCCCGATGGAATGCCCTGAACATGCTTAACGAGGCCCACTGAATTGGACAAATCTTAAGCTACTACCAGATCAGCTGTCTCCTAGAAGATATGGTCAAACATCACTATGATACAGACATCACTCAGATGTCCCAACATCAGAAGCTCATCACTTGCAAATACAGAGAACTCTTTTATGAGTACAGCACCTTTATTCTCCACCTTTGAGTTACCACCAGCAAAATGATTGCTATCCTGTCCTATGGCCAAATCAATGACATGATACAAGAACTCAACTACAAGTATCTCAAATATATTCAGACTACAGACAGAACCTTCCCACACTCTGATGACCATATCTTACAAATGCCTCAAGTTAGATATATCATAAAGGATGTCTATGATATAATTTGATTCGATGAAGATGAAGCAGAAGACAATGATCCCTCTGACACTAACATGACCTCAAGCTAAGGATCCCTGCCAACTCTGATCACACTGCCAACCTTGCCAATGAACTTATAATAATTCATAATAGTATACTAGCATCCTGAACCTGTACAATCATCAGTACCAACCCTGGAACTTAGCAGTTTTTTCTGTTCTGGCATTTTATTTTAGTTATTGGAATTTATATTTAGCTTTATATCTTAGCAACTATTGAATTATATTTTATATAAATATCCCTCTTATTTCCTCTAAAATAAAGTCAGTCTACTCAATGCAATATACATACTTTCTTGCAAACAATCTAAGAGATAACAAGACAGTTTAAAGATAAGAAGTTTGAGGACTATAAGACCTTGGGAAGGCACTCCAATAAGAACTTGCTTATAACAAACTTGAGTTAGTCTAAGAGATATATCTTGAAGAGAATCTGGTATATTTGAAAGACTCAGCAACTACTACATGACAACTTGGTGCCCATTGGCTAGTGATTCAAGATGAATCTCTCACTTTCAAACTAAAAAACAAACAACTATCACAATAACTATCCTGACTACAAGAGTCATCTCTGCAAGAATTCAAGATAAGATGGAAATGTGTCTCCCTATATTCTATAGATATACTACTGAAAAGTCAATCCTAACCTTCATTGAAGACTTTGAACAATTCACCACCATATGAGCCCTTGGTGTAGATGCACAATTGGCCCTTCTGTCAGTCAGCCTCAGAGGACCTATCAGAGATAAGTTCAATACAGCTACTATTACTGATAATGATGCAGCCAAACTTGTCAACATGAAGGCCTTCTTCAGAACAATATACTATATTGAAGAGATCAAGCAAGCTCTCAAGGATCAACTCAACACTATCTGTCAGAAACTCAGTGAAGATCCCAACTCATTCTATACCCAAATCTGCTACCAGATTTTCTTGGCTGACTATAATGATACCCTCAAGGAACAAATAGTGGATTCAACCTTCCTCAAAAGAGTTCACTCTAAAATTGCCCTAGCAATCTGGTCTACCCCAGCCACACTGATCCTTGATCAGAAAGTGGTCTTTACATAGAGATATTGGACTGCCAGACACTCTGCTGAACACTCAATAGAGAAAATAACTGGCATCAAAATGGAGCCATCAAAGCCAACTAGTATCATACTCACTACAGTTATAAATAGACAACCAACCCTACCTACTTCCAAGATAGTCAAAGCTAACTCAGTAGAGGAACTCACCAAGCAGTTTGCTGAGATGACTGTACACCTTGGTGATGTTGTTGGAGAAGTCTGAAGTGCCAACAGGAGATCAGTACAGAGATTTGCAGCTGCTATAGAAGAATGTAACATCACATACTTCTGATGTAGAGAAGAAGATCACTATGCAAAGAATTGCATAACCAAAATAAGATGCAAAACCCAACCAAGCAATGCTAGCAGAACTAGAGAATAAATCAATACAGTAGTTATCAAGGAGATTGGTGATACTGATGATAAAGAATACTACAAGGAGCTCAAATTCTACTCTGCTACTGAAGGTACCAGAACTTGGTCTAAGCCCTATGACAAGAAGAGCAACAGCAAGCCAGTTGGAAGACCAAAGAAGACCCCAGCTATTACTATTCAAAGTAAGACTCAACCTAAGGAGATTGATCAAGATATAGAGTTAGATGAAGCTGCCTGCCAAATCATTAAAGGCACTACTCCAGTCTCAGAAGAAAGTGAAAGCAAGAAGAAACAGAAGCTGCACAAGACCAAGATCTATCAGTATGATATCTACAAGGACCTCAAGGAATAGAAGGTCAATGCTACTTTTGGATAGCTAGCCAAAGTTCCTACCTTCAGATAGCAGTTAAGAGTAGGACTTTCAACTACTACCAAGAATCAAGAGTACAAGATTGTAGAAGCTCATAATGTACAGGAAGAATCAGAAGACTCAGGTGAAGAATCTGAAGACTAGTGCAAGACATCAGCCTATACTCTATATTAGATCAAAGATTGTATCTTTAATGCCATCATTGATACCAGTGCTAGAGGATGTCTCATAAGCAAGAAGGCAATTGACCGCCTAGGCTGAGACATTAAAGAGTCCACTAAGATGGTCTATATTATAGCAGATGGTACATAAACTACCCTCCTTGGCAAAATCTGAGAGGTCCTCATCAAGATAGGAGGAGCTACCATCTTAGTAGATATGATTGTTACATACAAGCACTACCAACTATGACATCCTCATTGGCAACCAATGGCTTCACAAGGCCAAGGCTATCATTGACCTCAATGCTCAGAAGATACAGATCAACTATAGAGGAAGAAAGATACAAGTCAATATCAATGTCCACAAAGAAGTCCTATCAGACATAGAGGAAGGAGATGAAGAGGATATAGAAGTCTTCATGCACTCAGTGAACAAAAACAAGAACAAGATACCTAAGCTCACAGATGAGCAGTAGTACAACAAGATCATCAATAGCTATATCCCTCAAGGAAGATGCCCCCATGATACTAAGATATACTGCTCTAAACACCTAAATAACTGCTGGTCCTGTATCAGTGAAGTCAGGAAAATCTATCAATAGAAATATAAGTAAGAAGTCACCAAAGCAAAAAGGAAAGCTGAAGAAGATGACCAGCCCCCTGAGCTTCAAGCTGATAATGATGATGAGGAGGAACAAGAATCAGACATCACCCTCAAGATCAAGAAGTTTCACTCTGAAGCTAAGATTCTAGAATACAAGACTGAAGGAGCCATAGAAATAGACCTTGCCAGCATTCAAGATGCTACCCTTAAACCACAGACCACCACCCTACTTGGCACTGGAATTGGAGTCAAGCTACCAGAGAACTATGCCAGAATTATCAAGACCAGGAGCAGTCTGGCCAAAAGTGAAATCTCAGTTGAAGGAGGAGTAATTGACCCTAATTACACTGGTGAGATCTTCCTCATAATCAGGAATTACAACTCTACCACTCCATTTGAAGTCAAGAAGCATGACAGGATTGGCCAGATGCTGATCTATGAAATCAAGAAGCCCAAGATCATAAAAGCCATTGAACTCATCAAAACCAAGAGAGGAGAACAAGGCTTTAGATCTACTGGAAGAGGAGTCTATACTGCTACCAAGATCACCAAACTTGAGTATAAGAAAGACATAGATCAGAACAAGCACACATATACTATGGGAAAAAACTTTCCCCTGGAAGAATAACTTCTCAAGATCTTGTATCAGAATGAAGGAGTACTTGCTACAGACTTCAGGGATATCCACAATTAAGAACTCAAGTACTATCATAAAGTTGACACTAGCAATACCAAGCCCATCTATCAGAAGGCCAGACCCATACCACCTGCCTATAGAGAATGGCTGTGAGCAGAACTCAAGGAAATAGAAGAAGCCGGAATCATCAAGCAAGCTATCAGTCTCTGGGCTTTACCCATTGTCCTTGTCCTGAAGAAAGGAAGCAAGTCTGGAGAGTTTGTACTAAGACTCTGTATTGACTACAGAAAGCTCAATGCCATTATCAAGATGGATAAGCAGCTCTTGCCAAATATTCAAGAAATCCTTACCACTCTTAGAAGCAAAGCCAAATACTATACCACCTTGGATCTGTTCTCAGGCTTTCATCAGATTGGTCTTACTTAAGATGCTAGTGAGAAATCAGCCTTCATCACACCTAATGCTACCTATATCTACCTGCAAATACCATTTGGAATGTGCAATACTCCAGTAAGTTTCCAGTGAATTATGAACAGAGTCTTCAGTAACAAGATTGGAAAATGGCTCTTTGTCTATATTAATGATGTGATCATCTTTGGCAACACTGCATGAGAATATGTCAACTATATACAGCTAACTCTCAAGAAGCTCAAGGAGCATGGCCTCTATATCAAGCCCAAGAAATGTAAGTTTGTAGCTCAGAAAATTGTCTACCTAGGACATCTCATCAACCAGACCAGAATCTACATAGACCCCATGAAGATTGAGACTATTGTAGCCTACTTGAGACCCAGAACAACCACAGAAGTCTATGTCTTCCTTGGACTGGCCAGCTACTACAGAAGATTCATCAAAGGATACTTCCATATTACAGCACCTATCTACAAGCTACTGAAGAAGGAAATCAAATTCAAATGGACCAAGAAATGCCAAGAACCTTCAATGAACTCAAGACCAGGTTGACCCAAGTATCTATCCTTGGAAGACCAGATTGGAACCTAGAATTCATCCTGTAGACAGATGTGAGTACTATAGGACTTAGAGTAGTTCTAGCTCAAAAGAAAGATGGACATGAATATATCATCTCCTATGTAAGCCGAGGTATCTGCAGAGTAGAACAGAACTATGAGTCATGCAAGCTCAAATGCTTAGTAGTAGTTTGGGTAGTAGACAAGTTCTACTACTATCTAGCTAGGAAATACTTCACTATTCAAACAGACCATTCTGCTCTTACCTGGCTATTCCACACTCTGAACTCTAAAGAAATATATGTCAGATGGATCTACAGGCTACAAGAGTATGACTGTACTGTCAAGCACTACTCAGGAAGAACCAACACTAATACTGATACACTCTCAAGGACATCCTGAAACACCCCCATCAAGACTATTCAATATGAATAAGGAGTTATACTATAGATTAATCAGCTATCTTGGGCAGTGGAAGATGCCCAACCACCTCAAACCTTGGACAATCACCATCATCAATCAGACTTGAACTATATAATACTATACTTAGAAAAGAAGAAAAGCTAGTAATATCCAAATATAAGAAGTATCAAGTAATAAAGGAAGTACACAAGTAAGAATACCTAGGAGGAACCAACATATATAATAAGATAAGAAGAACTACATATAATCCAGTTCAACAATAATGAAGCAAAAGATAACAATCTCTCTGATACTGATATAACCTTGAGCCAAGGATCTCTGCCAACCCTGATCATACTACCAGCCTTACTAATGAACTTACAATAGTTCATAACTACCTATGAGATCTATTGGGACAATGATCACTGGCATAAGTACCAACCTATATTTACTTCTGATTACTTCAACTATAATGAAGAGACTGAAGAACACAACCTATTTCTCCAGACAACCCTCAAGATTGAACCAACAACCCCACCACTAGAATATGAGTGATATAAAGCACAACTACCAGTATACTACAACCCTGCAACTCATAGTACTGTTATCTATAGAAGATATGCAGACAGTGAATCTGATGAAAGTGAAGATAATGTACCCCTCCTTTACCCACTAATATCTTATCCAGCATATGAGATAGATAATGCTATCCTGTGAGATAGAGATGAATTTCCAATATATTATTACCTCAGTGAACAGAGAGAAGTAATCTGCAAACTACTCTTCATAGATAACTACTTTATCAGAGATAATATCATCAATAGTGATGTCATTGAAGACTACTCAGATAGTGTCTAAATCTATAGATAGCTTAGTAGTTATAATATAGTTAGATTAGTATTGTACAATATGATTGTGAACTGACTCAGCAGTCAGATGATCTCTTGATATATCAGATCACACTTGTACTATGTAACTGTATTCTGACTCAACAAGGCACTAAGTACTATATTCATATTCAGTATAGTCCAGATAGCCCCTCACTAGTATAAATATCTCCTCCCCCAGACCTCAGAATCTCAGACTTGAATAGACTCAAATACACAAGAATATTCCTGAACACTTCCCCACAATATCCCTTTATACAACTACTCCTAGTATAGCAATATCATAAATAGTAAATAAACCTATTTAATAACCCACAAACTACTCTTAAGTAAATCTGCTCTGTGTTAGATCCTACTCCTAACCCCATTATAAAATTTCCTAATTGGGTATTGTCTGTAGTGATATGCTGATTCAACTAAGCTGGTCTTAGTTTCTTAAACTTCTTAAAATACAGAAAATCCTGAACATCCAGAACTAGTCCAAAAAAGGACTTTGGTTGAGACATTAATTCAATCTTGAAATCAATAAGTATAGAGAATGTACTCTATATGAAATTGATCTTGACCTTTAAGAAAACAGTCTTTCAGAACATCCAGAACTCCCAGAAAACTCTTTCAGAACTATGTAATAGTTACTCTAATAAGTAACCCTCTTATACCTCTGCCAGCAGCAAGGGGTAATCTCAAGCTACAAGTTAGTACAGAAGTCTAGGTCAAAGGAAGCATATAGAATTTGTGGCCCAATGACCTACTGGGAGAAGTAACTTCAAGCAGTTAAACTCTAGTACAGATCAGACTCTGGCATAGATTAGACTCTAGTACAGATTAGACTCTAGTATAGATCAGACTCTGATATAGATCAGACACTGATATAGATTTGGGCTCCATGAGCACCCTAGCTCTACACTGCAATACTACATTAGTAGTACTGCAAAGCAGGGCCAAGAGACTAGTTGAGCCCAGCAAAAAGCTAAAACTAATACTACAAAAAGAGATATCTGACTATCTAACCTTTACAAAAAACTATCTGATCTTTACAAAGATCATCTAACCTCTACAAAAGTCTGTTTAATTTTTACAAAACTACTCTATCTACTAGTCTTAGGCCTTGATGAGTCTGTTATCTATTGTGAGTATAATGACTATACATAGTGTCTGAGCTCTCTTCAAAGATAATGATACTGTAGAGGTTGTGTGGTTGGAATAGAATAGTTATATTAGCTACAAATGAGATCTCAAAACCATAGATGAGATTATACTAGATACTACTATTGTCCTTCCAAGTTGGGCCCTTTCTTTTCAAAATGTAAAACATTACTGAAGTGATATTATTATCTATATATATGGGTAGAGAAATATTGCACTCAATGTACTCCAATATGATATAAGTATATAAATAGTTAAGTGAACTCTTGGTCCAGAATCTCATATTGCCAGATAGTACTAGAGAATATCTGCTCTTCATCAAGCCCTGAGAGCTCCAGCTTGGAAATCTGTCAAAATGGATAGCATCTGGTCAATCCTTTTTATATATAGAGGACAGAAACCCTTAGGCTGTA
>RBNI01007171.1:0-10579 GCA_003990745.1 Jimgerdemannia flammicorona | reverse complement strand
CCCCCCCCCCCCCCCCCAACCCTTGGCCTAGTCTACGTATATACACACATATGTCCTCGCTCTACACAAAAAAGCGCGCACCCGCGACAGACATATCTGAGGCAATAAATGACCTCGACTTCTTGCTGGCCCAGTTGGGCAACAAGCTCGACACCGCCAAGCAAGGCTTTATTCTTCAGAGGCTTTCTCTAGAAGGCGAAACTCACGACCACGGCGTGGTCTTCCAGTGCAAGATCAAAGTGAGTGGAAAGAGCCAACGCGTCCTTTTATACACCTTGAACCGTGTATTTAAAAAGCTCTGTCCGTCATACGCGTTCTTGTCCGCTCACCGACGTGACAGGTCCTCGTACTAGAAGATACTTGGACCTGTTGTCCCTTGTTCAGCGACAACGTGTGCCTTCGCAATTCCCATGTCCTTCGCGACGGCGGCCTCCCTCAAGTCCTCCAGCCCCCCAGCGCCCCCAGCGTCCCCTCCAACCCGACCAATATTGTCCCCCCGAACCCCCCTAACGAACGTCCGCTCCCGGAACGCCCGTCGCCTGCGGAGCGCCCGTCGCTTGCGGAGCGTCCATCGCTTGTAGAGCGCCCCTCACTTTCGTCTCTTCACGAACGTCCATCGGCTCAGGATCGCCCATCGCTTCAGGATCGCCCATCGTTTCAGGATCGTCCATCTCTTCAGGATCGCCCATCGCTTCCGGAGCGTTCAATTTCCATGTCCATGTCCATGCTGCGGAGACCAACCGCCGGCAGCTCAAATAAATCGATCCCACGTCCCGCTTCGCCCGCCAACTCCATTGCCAGCAACAGTGCCGGTCCGCTCTCGCCGCCCATTGGCACGGCCGCGTTCCCCCAGCTCCTCCCATCCGTCAGCACCCGGTCGACCAAAGCAGAACGCGCCGCCACTGCAGCGATATCAATCCCGCAATCGCCTGCGACGCCGGTAAAGCTCGCCGATTTGCCCCCCACCAGCACCTCAACCTTCCTTAACGCCCTGCCGCAACCGCAACCGCTGACCCAGACACCAACCCAGATCCAGCCACCGAGCCAGATCCAAGCCTCGAACCAATCCGACCTCCACCCGCTCTCGCTGTCACCAAACACCGCTAAAACCGGCATACCCACTCCTACCCCCCCCGTCTCCCAGCCGCAGTTCAAGTGGCGCTTTGGCATCGTTGGAAAAACCCTCGCGTTCGTCACCAACACTGGCGGCGAGTTCACGCTCACCCTGTCCATCCTGGTGCCGTATCATGCCGACCCCCACCAATATCAAGGCGGCGCCACCGTCACGAGGTTCATCGATCTGCCTTTCATTCCCAAGTGTGCGGAGAACGTATTCAAGTTCCGCGTCAAGGATGTCTCGAGCCACCACGCTTCTGGCCGGTCGTCCCACTGGCAGATTCTAACCGATCCGCCCCTCCTACCCACCAAAGCTATCCAGGTCTCGCGCGCGAACATGGGCAGCCATCGGAGTTCGATCGTGCTGGACGAGAAAATCAGCGTGACAATTGGGGAGGAGAGAGTTGGGGGGGAAGGGGGCGCGAGCGCCGCCGACACAGTGGACGGGAGTCTGCCGCCCGCCGAGCGCCTCCGAGTCGAGTGGGTCTCCCTTACCTACGACGGCCGTGACGATGGTGGCTTCGGCCTCGGAATTAGGCAGAGGCTGATGGAAGGCCACCTCGGCGCCGCCAGGGTCACGGCCGTTGAACAGCGCGTGCAAGTCGCCGTCGGTGCCAGCGGCGTGAGGTGCTCGACCTCTCTGGACGTCACTGTGGACAGGACCGGCTGCGGCCTGCTGGTGCCGTGTGTTTTGGAGCTCGCTGTCCCAAATTCTCCCGAGACGTCCGATCCCGAAGGGAGAGGTCTGGTGAACTTGGTCAAGGTCGAGGGCGAGGCGGTCGAGAAATGGTGGCTCCCGAACGATTTCAGGGGCCTGCACCAGCCGAACGGCGAAACGCCCGAGGGTCGCCGGTCCGAGTTCGCCAGCCCCGATATGAAGTCGCAGGTCATCAGGAAACTCGGCAGGTGGCAGTCTCCCCGGCTCTCGCAGATCGGATGCTCGGACGACAGCGACCCCGACGACGACAACTTCTACCGCGACCAAGCAGACATGTATAAGACGCCCGAACGGGGCCCCCAGTCGTTGCTGTCGCAGCTGTCGCCCAAGCCGCCCGCCAACCTCGCTACTTCCCTGGCATCGTGGTCCACTAGGACTCTCATGGACGACTTGTCGCGGTCGGGCGTTGCGCTGTCCACGGAAGAGAGTGCTAGCGGGGACTCCGAATCCGAGAATGCCAAGGAAGGGACTGGCTCTTCCTCAGCCTCGATCGGATCGTTCACGGGCAAGCAACACCATCACCACCAGCCCGAGGGCGATCTCCTCACCTTGGACCAGGCGGAGGCCGCCGAGGATGATCACGAGCAAATGAGAAAGGAGAATAATGATCAGGAGACGAACGAGAAGCAGGAGGTCGAGATCGAATCCGAGGAGGCGGATCTGTTGTCCCCTCCTTCGCCCGAGGAGATTACAACGTCGATGCCGGTCGAAGATCATGATGGACCGTTCTTGGTGAAGCCGGTACCTCGGCGCGCCTCTCAGAAGAATGAGCCCGACGATCCCTTTTCCGGCCCTGCCCCTGTTCCAACGTCGGCCTACATGACGATCTACGTGCGCCTGGATACTTCGAAATTGGACAACCATGGACCCATGGTGAGTACGCGCATCACGGTCGACACGGAGCTAGTTTACCTCGCGCCCGAAAACGACGTCCCTTATCAAGAGGAGATTCAGGGTGCGGCGTTCCATAAACGTTTGGAGGGTGTTTTGGTGCCAATGGTGCACTGTCGGACCAATGTTGCCAATTTCGGGAATGCATCGATCAGGCGGAGCGGGACAATCGTGATCCGGGCTCCCTGGGACATGCAGGTGCAGGAGAGCAAGAGCGCCGGATTGCGCAAGGAGACCAACATTGTGGAGGCACTGAACGGCGCCGCGCCCAATGCTCAGGATCATGGGGGTTTCGAATCTATTGCCAAGGGAGGCGGCCGCGCGGTGCTTGTGTACCGACATTCGACGATGACGACGTGGGAGAATGTGGGCAGCAGCGGCAGCGGCGACGAGGAGGACCGGTTCCCGCGGCTGTTGCTGAATGTCGCGAAGCAGGATGTTGTTGACCTGGTCGAACTGGCGACCCCCATCATCGGGCAGGCGACGGTCCGGGTGACCCTGATGGATGAGGTAGAGGTCCCGTCACGGCACCGTCGTCCCGGTACGGTGTTGGGGTCGAAGAAGGCCATCGTGCGCGCCCGGTTCGTCCTCCACGACCCTTTCGTCGGCAATGGTGTCGAGCACCTGATTATGCGAGTCCCCATTGTGCCTACGATGGTGAGCAAGGTATTTGCGTTCGTGGGCGGGGAGCGGGTGGACGTACTCAAGGGCGGGGAGGACGACGAGAATGGGCGGGTCAGCCACGCGAATTCATGGAAGATACCGCTGACCGATGACATGGAGCGTGCGAAGGAGCGGCGGCGAGAGATCAAGACCTTGGTGGTCGAGGTTGGATATGTGGTCGCGGCCGAATCAGTCTGGCGGAATGTTGAAGGAATTCGGACGCGAGTGATGGAAATCGGAGCGGTCAAGGAGCCCGAGGACGACGAAAGGTCGGAGAAGGAAAAGAGTGTCTCTGTAAATCTGCCGCTGCCGATCGTCCTAAATGCATCAGTGGAGTTGTACAAGATCGACGTTGGTGCACTGGAAGGTAAATTAATCGTGCTTTTTTGTTTTTGTTATGAAATGGTTGTTGACATAGGGAAGAGTTGTGAGGAGCTTTGGAGGGGGGAACCGGTTTCGATCGAACCTCCATTTCTTACATTTATTATTTAATGCACCTTTTGCATTCGACACTATCTTTTTTTTAAAAAAAACAAAAAAACAAAAAACAAAACAAAAACAAAAAAAAACAAATGAAGGACTGGAATGCACCGATTTTGAGGGCGGCTTTTCTCAAAATCCCATTCCTAGTAGCGGCGTGGATACTACGACCCCCTACGACCATGACTCTGACACGATTACCTTCTACCGCCAATTTGTGGATCCTCCACTCGATGTTGGGTATAACATTCATGGTGAATCGTTGGCTTTAACGCTCTTCATGTCCGTCAAGAAGGTGAAGAAACGTCAAGTCGAACACAAATCTATCCAAACTATTCCCGTACCTCAGGTCGTTCCTGAACTTCCAGTCCACACCCATGTCGACGCCACGCGTCTTCAACCGTTTCAACCTTTACCAGCATTATCGGCTCGAGAGCCGATCCCCACTCCTGTGGCGGATTCCACTGTCGAGTCGGAACCCCCTCACTTACAGGAGGATCCCACTCCCATGCCAGATCCCGTACCTGTGCTGAACCCCGTTCCCACGCGAGATCCTGGCACTACTTTGGAGCTTCCCCTTGTATCCATGACAACCGAGAAGATTGCAGAAACTGAGACCCCAGCTCCACGTCTCCGTCCTCGGGTTGAATATGCACAAAGATTGGCGATTGGAACGTTGGCACTAACATGCTTCCTCCTATTATGGGTTGCAATCAAAACCGCGGGTTCTGGTCGCGACAACTCAACGTGCCGCACCAGTACGCAGGTGCGATATGTTCCTGTCCGGGTAGTGGTCACGAAGGACGATGGAGTGATTTTCCAAGAGGTCGATCGGTGGCCGGAATCGGATGGGGGGACACACAGATCCGGCATGGCGGACGAGCATGAGACGGGAAGGGATCCATCTACGGGAAAAGACCCGTACACAAGCCCCACTAGCTCCCCATCTGGATGGGGGGCTCTGTGGAAATCGCTGGGAGAATTTGTGAAAAAGCTCTTGGGTGACTTAAGCAACAAACCGAAGAGTGGTACTGGTGAGAGCAATGATGAGGCAGGAGTAGTCGATGTCTAACAAGGACTTTTTTTTTTTTTTTTTTTTTTTTTTTTTTTTCGCAACCTTTGAATGTTTTAAAACCGGTTAATCACGTCAGGACCGCATGTATTTCTTCCCATAGCCGGTCCAGAGAAATCCAAATCTCACGTTGTCACATTGTACACTTACCGCTTTTACGATATGATTTCCCAATGATCATTGAATGACATGAGAAAACGACGTGGCTTATTACGGGACTAACAAAAATGACACCAAGTTGACAAAAGCAGTTAACAAGTACTTTGGTGAAAGAAAAAGCTTGTGAGCATTCGTATTATCCTTATCGCCAGGCGTTGATGATAAGATTGCACAGCCGCAATTTAATTACTTTTTTAGTCCATATCTAAATTACGCCGAGTGTGTTGCGATGCCGATCACGAGCGAGATGGAGAAAAAGGGGATAACGAGAGGAATGAGTACAGTCAAAATGCATGATAATCAGGACTAATCGCTCGCGGGGGCGGTGGAATTCGAATTCGCAACCTACCGGATTTGGCGTGTTGGCTGCGTTCTTAGTGTCACGTACGAAGGGGGAGTTATTCCCAAGGACACAATAGCCAAAGGTTTCAGATTCTAATGAATGTCGAGGAGTAGTGATGGTTGGTTATTCTACGTGAAACATACATGTGCACGCTGATGATGATTGTATATGGACTCTGTATCTTGCTCACTTAATTGCATACACCACTTTGCATCAGTATCGCTTTCATGCCACGTCGCGATATTCCATAACTTGCTGTATAGATGTAGAAGAAGAAAAAAACACCAATTTGCTTGCAGAGTAATCGTTTCAAGCTATGCCATTGCCTTTAGCAGACATCTCACTCAATCCTGACCCATATTTCTTCCTCATCTCTTCCATCCATTCCCCTTCTCTCTCCTCCATTTCCTGCAGCGCACGGGCCCACTGCTCATCCCCGGATTCTGCTAGCTTGTGCGGCTTCAGGATGTAATTCAACGCCAGCACGCCCGTCCCGAATAAGCCCACCAAATTGTGCACCCGCATCCCTTCACGCACGGCGAGCCGTAGGGCCGCGATGGTGTTTGTGTTCCCGAGCTCGGCCGAAAGAGCGCGGATGATTTGCGAGAACGGGGCAGTGCCGGGTTTTGGGCGCTCGATCGGCGTCACCGGCGCGGTTTCGCCACCGTCTTGGATTTTGGCGAGCAGGTAGGGCTGGAGCCGTAGGAAGACGCGGTAGAGATCGTGGTGCGTCACGAGGTGACGATCGGACTTTTGACCCATCATCGGGCGAAGCTTGCGGATGAGCTCGTCGAATGTGTAGACGCCGTCGATGTCCAGGTTCGGGTCGAGGTCGATGAGGAAAGTTTGTCGGAGGATGCGGAGGGTTTGGTCGTTGACGTAATCGAGTTTGTCGCGAAGGTAATTTTTGACTCGCTCTGCAGTAGAATGGGGAATAAACAGCGTCAAATAGATGTCGACGGAGGCCATTAAAATTGAATGTACCAAGTTTCTAGTAAAGAATATACCTCGAACTTTATCTTTCTTCACTGGTAGCTTGTCCTTCAAAGATACATCTTGATCGATTTCGACCACAATTTCTTCATCTGAGGAATCTGTCGGCACTTGTGTCTCCTCGTCAGATCCCTGCTGCAAAGAAGGGAGCTTTTTCTCGCTTCCATCACAATCTTGCTCACTACCAAGCTCCTTTGAAGTAGGCGCGACCTTTGAGCGTTTTCTCCTTTTGGCTTCTAATAAAGAGGCCGCTCCATCGCTGTTCCCGTCGCTGGAATATCCATCAATGTCAATTATCTCAGTGTTCGTCTCAGAGGCTGGATCTGGCGGCGGAGAGGCTAGCTTCACGTCAATTGGCGAGGACACGGTGCGCTCGATTGGGGATTTTCGCATAACGTGGTCGCTTTCAGCGGTTTGCAGCCGAGATTCCGTTGCTTCTGGCCCAGTTTTCATCGACGCCTTCGCTTCAAGAGAATCTGACTCGGAGATCTCATGATTGAGCTTGAACTCGTCGTTCTTCTTCGCCGGCGTCTTCCTCGGCCTACCGCGGGGTCTCTTCTCGACCCTGACGAGCGACGCAACGGGAGATTCTGCAGGCGACGAGTTCTCGGGTTCCATTTGTGGCTGCTGCGGCTGTGGTTGCGATGAGTCGACCTCGTGGAGGTTACTCTTGAGCTGTTGTTGATCCTCGAGTGCGAGACGAAGGCTTAACAAAGGTCCTGTTACGCCTTTGGACAGGGTGGTCTTGAGGGAGTTAACGAGGACGAGGACCTCTGGATCCTGCATGGTTTTGTTGGTCGTGAGTCGAAGAGGAGGTGGATTATCCATTACGCTTTGCGGATATATTATCATGGACGGATAGTGTATGGGCGCATCACTATCGGCGGGTGATGGATGAAATCATACAGCAATCCCGACCCAGTTACTGGCTGATTCAGATAGTAATGGTGGATTAGAACATCCCGCTTTGTGTTTATTCTTATCTAGTATGTAGTTACAAAGGATAAAAATAAAAATAAAAATAAAAATAAAAATAAAAATAAAAATAAAAATAAAATAAATAAAAAAGGAAAAAGGGGTGTGCTCAGTCCTCCGTTCACTTGATCTAACCGCCGAATTTTGATACCGCAGTAGCAATAAGTACCCTTGTATGTGTCATTGAACTTGAACAATTGGTTCGTATCCTTCGCATCGCACTTCTTCATCACAACCTGTCGTTTCTGGGAATGGCTACCGTTTGGCACGGTCATGCAAAGCCCCAATTTTCGGAAGTAACCCTTGTTCGGAGCCAAGGCATCGATATAATTCCAGAGTGAAAAGGGAGAGTTCCCTCCTGGCAATTGATCCACGAAGCCTGTGGCGTCCTTAGAGAGCAAGTGGCATTGTGGTCAAAGGGGGTAAACCCCATGCGAACAACACGATCAGTTCGACATTTGGCCACTCAAGAAATCTCGTCATATAGGCAGGCAGGTAATCGTGCTTACCCTAGCTTGGTTGGGTTTTGTGCTGGCACCCTTCTCACGGTGCCATCCTAAGGGATTTCGTGCATTGCATCAGACATATCGAACAACGTCGTCCTAATGCTCCCAATGCCGCAATACCATGACCGCGTAGAACATTACCATTGTAGTTTGCCTTCGCCACTGGCATAGTCTGTCATTTTGAGGGACGAGATCCGACATCAAAGGGCCGGCAATAACGTGCACAGAATGTTCATGGGGAAAAAAAGTGAGCCGTCGCGGAATAGATGAGCAGCCGCATGTCCTTAAACATTCCTTTAATGCCACCACGGAACGACATACAATCGCAGCAGTCACTGCACCCGCTCGTATCAGCGGCGCCCGCAAGCTGGGTGACGGCAATAGCGCGAAGGGACATTTTTTTTTTTTTTTTTTTTTTTTTTTTTTTTGGATTGACAGTATTCGAACAGTAGTAATAATATTTGAACAGTTCACGGATTTTCGGAACGTTTTATAAATTAGAGACAAAGATGACCAAAAAAGGAAACGTCTGCAAGATCTATTCAAAAGCGCCATAAGTTCCATAATTGTATTGTTTGTATTTATCACGCATGAGATGGCTCATACTTTGGGATGTCGCCACATATATATAAGAGAAAATAATATATAAAAACTCTACAGAATTATATAAAGAATTTTCTAGAATATATATATATTTGTAAGGAACAAGTCGGAACGCCGTAACAAGACAAGGAAGAAGGAGGGGACGTTGACCTTAAGACAATCTTCGCGCTGGCTCAAAGCATATGGTCCTTCTGGAGGTCGAGAAAATGTCTTCTCGTGCCACAAGGTAATTGTCATGCTTTGCCTTCGAGCAGAGGTGTGCGTATGAAGTCAACAGATAACGTCAGCATATCAACTTCATTCTCGATTGTTAGAATTCGAGTCTTGCTCTTTGAAGTTTGCATGGTGGTCATCAATACGCATGCAAAATTATTGTTTAAGGTATTGAAGGTTTTACGATAATCACACATAAATGTGTCAGACATGTAGAAGCTGCGGTAATGTTCAGGGAGGGTTGCAGGTTTGAGGTAAACAGGGAGTATGGCAGAACGGTACCTCCCAGGAATCGAATCCTCGTGCACCATCATTGCCAATAATGTAGTTCCAAACGACGATAGCTTCCAGTGTTTGTAAAGCAACTGAATGAGGTGTCGATTGGTTGGCTTGGCTGTTGCCTTTGGAGGTTTATTTGAAGATCGTTGTTCTGACTATCAGTTGGCGAATCAAGAATTGGATTCATCTTTGGAGAAGAGGGCCTTGAGAACAGTCTGCCGTAGTTTCTGAGCTGAGCTTCATCGATGGGGGTTTCCCCTCATTTCATTTTCCCAATGTTGTCCTTGACAGTGGCATCCAAGGCCTACAACGGTTTGATGTTTGGGACCTGCCCCCGCTTTGGGGCACGCTTCTGCGTTGTCAGTGAGCCAGAGCTTCCAAAGGCTACAACGGTTTTGGATTTGAAATTTGGGACCGCTCCTGCTTTGGGACTCATTTCGTTTTTAACCTTCAGGGGCCGAAGGAGAATTAGAGATGATTGGATAGCAGGATACGATTGCTCCACAGCGACTGCCAGAATTCAGGTCTTGCTCCTTGAATAGATGAGCAGCCGCATGACCTTAAACAGCGGCATCTGCATTCCTTTAATGACACCACGGTACGACATACAATCGCGACTCACAAGGCAATGATCCTGGGGAATGAACGGGGACACGGCACAGCTTATCGGGACAAACTTTACAGTCACTGCACCCAGTCGTATCAACCGCACTGACATGGAGTATGGATTGAGTCATTGAATTCAGCGCTAAGCTGTTGCTGCATGCAGGGTTGCCATGTTATCCAAAATCCAGCCATATCCGTACGCAAACCTGAACCAAATGATTCAATTGTATATAGGGGGGGTTTTTTTTTTTTGAATAACCGTAAACAAAACCGATGTATTCCATATAATTAGTAAGACTAGCCGAAACATCAAAACAAGAATTGAAGACCACAATGTGTAAGGAGGCCCCCTAACTTGTGAACAAACAAGGTGTCTTGCATTTGCCTCTAAGCGACCACTTATTGCCGTGAAGGGCTATGAGGATAACGTTGAGCTCTTCGTGAGAACACATAGGGGTATCCTATGTCGCTTCATAGCGACTGCCCATAAGACGATATACCTCTCTCAAAGCGCTGTGGGGCCCAAAATATTGGGAATACTACTTGCGATGCTGGTTCTTTTGCATCTCTTACCTGCAAGGACACCATGTGTGATGACATGGTTTGTTTGTCCATCATGGCCAATTTGAGCTCAGAGGATCCGCAAATCAATGGGTTGTCCGTAGTACCACCTGGGCGAATCTTGGGTAGAATGCCTACAAGGTCCTTCCAACCTGACTTGACATTCTCACTTTCGAATTTTTGCGCCAGGACAGACTATTGAGTGGCACCATTGCCCTAGCCCGGTTCTCCGGTCTGACTGAGGCCTTATGAGACATGCCCAGTGTCTCTTGTCAGAATTTCGCCAGTTTGTTCATCGCCTGGCTTTTGAGAACAGGGTTATCCAACACACACGAGGATGGAGGGGTAGTGCGACAAGATTTGCGAATTGCGCGACTGTCCCCTTCCCCCCTCCAAAAAAA
>RBNI01007170.1:0-10580 GCA_003990745.1 Jimgerdemannia flammicorona | reverse complement strand
TCACCAATAATACCCCATCCACCTTCACCACAACTCTACCCCCACTCTTCTCTACAATCCTCCTTACTAGTCCCTTATATCTCCCCCCCTTGGGGCCCCAACCAATCCACCATGCCTTGAAGAGCTCGAGCATCAGCTCCTCCCACCTCACTACCCTCAGTCTAATAGGCCTCTGAGGGCCCTCCTCAAAGACACTCTGCCAGTGTTCTGCAAGCCCCACCCATATCGCAATGGCCCAACCAACCATCAGCCACTCATTCCCCACCCCCCCCACCAGCCTTGACTGCAGTGCTGCCCACTGCCCACCCACCTCAGGGTCAGGTGCTGGCACTCCCAATCTCTCCCCAACTACTTTCCAAAAATTCTCCATACTCTCACACTCCCCCAGCCAATGTTCAGGAGTCTGTACCACCCCACCCTCCTGCCCTACATTATGACACTCCTCACAATCAAAGACCCCACTATCCACCAGATGACCAGCCCTAAAGTTTAGCATTACATTTCACCACAATAGCCTCCACCATACTACCCAGAGTTTTGGTGGGAGCCACCTCAACACAACCTTGATCCAAGACCAGATGCCTGCCCAGTCTTATCCCTCCCTGATCCCAGCCCCTTACCAGGTCTCCGGCTAGAGGTCCTGTCCCAGATCCCTAAGGCACTCTATACCCTCCTCTAAGCGGAAGTCCTCGACCAGATTCCCTCCCAACAAGAGCCTGTCCCACCTCCACATCTCCGAACCCTAGTCCTCATCTCCTTCAGTACCTTGCCAATGAATCCCAATGCGATGTGCTCCATCTACCACTCCCCACCAGAATTCTTTGTACCATATCCTCCGGCTACCATCCAAGGCCACCAAGGACAGTAGATCACCTGAGCCACCCCATGGCGACACCCTCACCTCCCACAAACGCTGCATAAGGGGCACCCATTCTCCTCCTCTCAACTCACTGGCCCTCTTCATCTACTACGCCCTCAAGCAGAGTAGCCTCTTGGCAAAGTCCACCAGGCCAAGTCCTCTGCGATCCACAGGAAGTGCTAGCACCTCCCAACCAATCTGACTCCTGCGTTCAGCCCAGAGCCAAGAGTGGGCCATCTTGAGAAGCCTTTTAACCACCCACTTAGGGAAGTCCAAATGGTAGCCCAGATACCAAAGCTTCAGCATCCAATATACATTCAGAACAGTTACTCTCCCCGCCAGCGACACCTGTCTACCACCCCAACTCGTCAGTACTTTCCCCCATTCTACCAGCTTGTGCTCCCACTACTCCTTGGGAAGTAAAGAGCCATATACTGAGAAGTAGATACCCAAGTACTGTACCACTCCTCCAGCCAGGACAATTGTTCCAATGATGTCCCCCCCTATGACTCCTTCCCTAAGGACCATTGTCTCACACTTGTGCCAGTTGAGTTTCGCTCCCGAACACCTCTCATACCACTCAACTGTCTCCTTGAGCATAGCCACATCAGCCACTGAACCCAACCCAACCACCATATCATCTGCAAATGCCCCCACCTTCCAATTGATACCCAGGATATTTAGTCCACCAACTCTGTGCCGGATCCGATCCAACAACAGCTCCAAAGCGAAGGCGTAAAGAATAGATGACAACAGATCACCCTGCAGCACTCTCCTCCCCAAGGGGAAAGAGGCCCCCCTGTGTCCATTTGCCAGAATCACAGCCCTACTCCCTTCCAGTAGTCCAATAAGCGACCGACACATGCCCACTGGTACTCCAATGCGCTCCAGTACTTTCTCCAGCCACACTCTCCAAACCCTATCATAGGCCTTCTCCTGGTCCAGGAAGACCAAGCGGCCATCCACCCCTGCAGCCCTAGTGCCTTCAATGATACTGTGAACCCATGCTATACCATCTCGGATCAGCCGGCCCCCAACAAAGCCTCACTGCTCCTTCCCCAGCACCTGTTGGGCCACACCCTGTAGCCTCGCCACCAGGATTTTGGTGACTAACTTGTGGTCTATATCCAGTAACATAATTGGCCTCCAATTCTTCCAGTCCTCCTTATGTCCTTTGTCCTTGTACAGCAAGGATACCAGCCCCAACTGCTGCCCTCCAATCCACTCCCTGGTACTGATGACAGCATCACACATCAGTGACATCTCCTCCAGAGCCTCCTCTATAGATGCCATACATTTCCAAAAGTCTCAAGGCAAACCATCCTCCCCAGGTGCCGTTCTCAGGGTTGTTGATGCCAGAACTCGAAGGATCTCCTCTCCCAAAACTGGTCAGCCAAGATTCCCCAACCCTGCTGCAGGATTTGGGTACCACTCTTCCAGATATCTCTCAATGTCCTGCACATCCTTCCCTCCCTCCTCTTCACTCCAGAGGTTACTCCAGCGAGTGCTCAACTGACCAAGGATCCCCTGCACCCCTAATACCATCTCTCTCTCATTGTTAAGGACCCCTTCCCACTGGTGTCTTGCTCCCCTAGCCTGGAGGAGACAGGACAAGAACCTTGTGGGCCTTTCTCCTTCTTCCAATCCCTGCCACCATAGCCTCACCACCATAGCCTGAGCCTGCACTGCTTCCTCCTTCCTCATCAAATCCTGCAGTTCCACCACTTCCAGCTTAGCCCGCTTAGTCTTCCAATCCAGTGCCTCCTCCTCCTCCAGAAGCCCAGCCTAATTCAGAAGTAGTCTTTCTAGTCTCCTAGAAGCCCACCGGACTTGTCTCCTCTGCTGAGCACCCCGCTCCTTCCCCACTTCCCCTCAGTACCTCTGAGCTTCAGATTTCAGTCTTCTCCACCTATCTCCAATCCTCATCCCGGCTTGCCTCTAATCAATAACCTTGGAATGTACCTCTACCACTCATGCATTCCACAGGCCCATCTCATCCAGCAGCGAAGAGTTCAGACGCCAATGTCCTGACCTCTCTCTACTCCCTCCAAATCTCCCACCTCCCCAAATACCCCAGTGATCTGACCAAGAGCACCACTCAACCTCCATCGTCTCCCAAACTGTATTGCCCCAACACTCAGCAGTCAGAACCCAATCAATCCTAGTGCCAAGGCCTCCCACCCAGTGAGTATATAGCCGTCGATCCCCATCCTGAAGTCGCATGGCATCCACCAGTGAGCTGAGTCTTTCCACCTCTTCCCAGTCCTCCAATCCCCCACTCCTTCCTGCCATACCCTATCCCCCATCAGTTCTGTCCAGTCTACTCTCCCATACCATATTAAAATCACCCCCCAGACAATCCACTCCAGCCTTGACCAAGAGCCCAGAATCCCACAGATCTCCAATCCATACCACTCAGGTCCCCCTCTCAGCTGGGCAGTAACAAGATCCCACCACAATTGAGTTCCATCCAGGCCTCCACCATGTCTCCCACACTAATCTACTATCCCAATGTCCAATGTCCATAATGTCCTCTTTCCCCGTCCTAACCAGGATTCCCACTTTACCCTACCAAACTGCCTCCCCACCCCACTCTCTTATCCATTCCAGTCCATCTTCCTCCCCCTCACACTATACATCTTGAAGTAAGAAGAGATCCATCTTCAGTTTCTTCAGCTATCCAAAAATCATACCTCACCTCCCAGTCCCTCTAAGCCCATTGATGTTCAAAGAAAAAATATTGGTTATACTATTCATAGCGAATTATTTAAGAGTATTGATATCCCCACATCTACAATTCCATGCTCACTTCCTCTCCAGCCAGGTCCAGGTTCCGTTCCACCGCAATCTCATCTTCCACATTCTGCTGTTTGTCCAGAGCTGCCAATAATTCCGCACAGTCCTCGCCATCCACTATCTCCATTGAAGCCCGGTACTCCTCGCACACCATCTGCCACTTTTCCAGTCCCTTTTATGGCCCCCACAGATAAGCTGCCCTTTCATTAGCAATACCCAAAAGCGTGGCCTCTCTTGCCTCGGTGACCTCATACTCCTCCACCTCCAGAAGAGCTGCCATCATCTCATCTCTCAACTTCCTCATGACCTCCTCCCCTCTCAGCACTCGCCCCCAGAATTCCTCACTGATCACCTGGAAGTCGATCTCCTCCAGTTCCTCAGCTGCTACATTTTGCAGTGCCCTCAACAGCCACTTCTCCCCCCCAATCACCTCTGCTGCCAGTGCCAAATCTTCCTCTCCCTCCTTCCTCTCCTCTGTTCGCACAGACTCATCCCAACCATCCTCTGACACATCCTCCAACTCCCCCTCTCCTACCTCAGGAACACCATACTGGATCTGATTATCATCTGCCATCACTGTGTCCACTACCACCTCCTCCGGCCCCTGTCCCTCACTCTCTCTCGTCTTCCCCCCTTGCTGCCCAGCCTCCGCCCATATGTTAGCACTTGCTCCAGCACCCTCCTCTGCAGCCCCCGCCTTTTGCCCCCCATCCAAACTGGCCAGCAGGTCCTTCTGCAGCTGTCTCCCCTTTGCCTTCTCCTAGAGCACCTTGTCCATTTGCACCTTCCTGCCCTCGATCACCTCCACTACTGTCCTAGCCTCATAAGCCCTCTAAGCCCTTTGCCTCCTCTCCACAGCCCCCACTAGATCCTCAAGCGCCTCCAGCAGGTCCTCCTCTTCTTCCTCTGACCCCTTCACCCTTGAAACCTTGTACTCCACTGGGCCCCACTTCAGTGCCACCGGCCAGTCCCTAGCCTTCCCGGTATTCTCCATCCCAAACAGCCTCAGCCGGACATCCACATCTCCTGTCCTGAGCTCAGTCCCCTCCCATACCCTGAACCCAATGTCAACCACCTCACCATACTCCTTCACCACATCCATGACCAGCCTCCTCGTCTCCTCCTTCTTCACCGTTGGCAAGTCTGCAATCACCAGATGAACCACTCGGGGATCCCAGCACATACACCTCGCTATTAGCACTGAAATCCCTCCAACCACCACACCCTTCTCCACTGCCTCCAGTAGCAAATCCTCCTCTTCAAACCCTACCTCGACTGCCTCCAGCTTCTTCAAAAACTTAACTGAGGCCGCACCCTTCACCTCGCTTGCTAACAGCCCCAGCACCAACTTCACTATCAATGTCAAGTCACGGAAGCACAATGTGACAGCGAATTCTGATCTCGATTTCTTGAGTAACAGGGCTGCCACCAGGCCCATTACACCATCTGCCAGGTCCCCAGGTCTCGCGCCACTCCCCTGTCTAGGTCCCCCATCAGCCGTCACATCTGGATTTTTTTCCAGATTGTCCATCACACCACCATCAGCAGTCACTGCCCCAGCCACTACACTGCCAGCCCCACTATGCTGTCCCCCCAGAGGAGAGGCCTCCTTGCTACTCATGGCAGCAGTCGCCTTCCTCAGCTCCAGCCAGCCATCTAGCCCTGTCGCCTGCTTTTCCATCCTGACTTTGTCTATGAAAGTCATCCTCCCTCCCCCCTGTAGCCTTGCACCCCCTCTGCCACCACCCCCGGCTCTGCGTCCCCTCATCGAAGCACTCGGCATGCCAATACCAGCACCTTGACCCCCCCCCACATGTTGCCAGTCAAAGGCACTGGGGCCCCCCTGCCCAGTACGCTCACCAGAATGCATATTGCTTGCCATCTTGATAGCACCAATACTTGAAGACGTTGTCAAAAGTATTGTCTGAGTCTTGTATCACCCGAATGGTACTGGTGAAAGATGTGCTGAATTCTTATTGATAGAGACTTAATAGTAGAGAACTATCATCACTGCTGAATTCTCATTGATGACAGAGAATGGTCAATAGAGGTTTAATAGCTGAGAACTATCATTGCTACTGAATTCTTATTGATAGAGACTCAATAGTAGAGAACTATTAATAGAGACTTGATGGCAAAGAACCATCAATAGAAACTCTATAGTAGAGAACTATTGTTACTGCTGAATTCTCATTAATAGAGGCTCAATAATATAGAATGGTCAATAAAGGCTTACTATTACTGAATTCTCATTAATAGAGGCTCAATGGTAAAAAACAGTTAATAATAAAGACTCACTAATATTATTAATTCTCATTAATAGATACTTATTATAGTAAAATTCTCCTTACTAATAATTTGATATAGCAGTTCTATCAGGCTAATATAAATATATATTTTTATATATCTTATTTGAAGTATAGATAGATAAGTATTATAAGAAGAGAAGAATATTATGAGAAAAGAAGAATATTGTGAGAAAGAGAGAGTGTATAGTTAATATTAATATGGTTTAATATAAATCAATCTTTCTAAGTCTAATAGATAAGTACTAGTAAGCCTCTATGAAAATTTAGCAGACTATTCTCTATCATTAAGAAGAATTTAGCAATAATGAGATTTCATTAACCATTCTTTATTATTGAGCCTTTATCAACTATTCTCTATTATCAAGTCTCTATTAATGAGAATTTAATAGTAATGAGTCTCTATTAATATTTCTCTGCTATTGAGTCTCCATTAATGAGAATTTAGCAATAATAAGTCTCTATTGACCATAGTACTCTCACAAACCTGACCCAGACTGAAAATAAATCTGACATTTAATCTAAGTATTAAAAATATATAATATAATGAAAATATATCCAATTTTAATAGTTTTAGACTTATTTGAAAGCTATTTATTATAGTTTTCCAATATATATATTTTTATTAATTTTAGATATATTTTAATTAAGTTATTAAATTTTGAATATTGGGACTAAGTAGTAAATTTATTCTCTCCAGCTTAGAACTTATAAATAGACCTATATTTTCAAAATACAATAACTTTATGAAAATACATCTAATATTAATAGTATTATATTTTTTTAGAAAGCTATAATAATTGTATTCCAATAAATTCAAAATTATTAAAATTAGATATATTTTCATTAGGTTATTGCATTTTTAACACTTGGATCAAGTGATGGATTTATTCTTAAAGTTAGATAATTTTGTAGAGCTCTAATTAACTGTTTACTACCATTGAGTCTCTATCAATGAGAATTTAGTAGTAATAAACCTCAATTCTTATCACTAAGATATGCTAATTTGGCTATAAAAAAAAATTAGAAGTTCATATGAGTACCTTAAGGTATGGGGTCCATCATTACTAACTGAGCCTAGATCAAGGCCTTTTTCAAGAATTTGTAAGTCTTAATCCCCTTGACAACTATATTTCCGTGGCTTATATATATATACGAATTTTATATAACTGAGTTTTTATTCATACATTTTATGATATCATCTTCTACTTCTACTTCATCCTCTTTACCTGCTCCTGATACTCCTATACCTACATCAGCTGCTGCTATTACCAGATAGTGTAACCATACTCTTACCATTATCTCCTTGTCCAGCCAAGCTATTGCTCACTAGTCTTCATCATCTGAAGCTGTTTTTGGCCTATCTTTGCCATCTCAAGCCATTACCAGTCCTTTCTTGTCCTTGTCTACCCAAGCTGTTGTCACTCTATCTTTGTCTACTCAAGTTGCTGCCAGCTCATCGTCAGCTTCTCTTGTGGACAAGTATAACATTCCTGTTGATGTCCTCCTTAGCTGCCTATATATGAGTATTTTAAAAGAGTTTCTTAAACAAATAAATAGCAAATTACCTAAAGGAGCAAAGCTGTCTGGAAATATGAAAAAAAATGAGTTGCAGGATTAGTTGTACAAGTTTCTTGGGCTTGGAAATAATGGTTTAGTGATAAACGTTCAAGATTCTATCACTATTTACAAGGATCTGGAGTTTTTAAAAATCAATCATAGATATATTGAAGCACTTAGATATGCAAACTGAACTGCATCTGAGAAGTCTTTTGAGGATTGCATATACAACAATTGCCGCCATAAGGTCTGGAGACCTTTCAGAAACACTCCTTTACAAGCAGACATACCTGAATCCATCAAAACAGCCAAGCCACTATCAATAGCAATGCAGACCAACTCAAGTACACCCACTCTTGCTATTATTTCTCGAGTGAAGAGTATTGTAGAGACTATTCATCAATGGAAGGATGGAACAATCAAGTGGCTTACAGATCCATACCACAATATGGCTAATTGGCATATTTTTAAGAATATAGTTTCTAAGCATAAGGTAAGGATTAATTTGTTTGAAATGGGCAGAAATTGGTAGGAATTATTAGTAAACCATATATTTTAGCAGGAAAATTGTTGAATTGTGCTAATTTCTCAAATTTTTTATATTATCCTTAAATTATAGTACCTGTATAAAGAATATGTTAATCATCAAAGTGATATAGATCAATTTGTTATAGTATGTTCAAATGTTGATACAGATGGACAAAGAATTATATAGAGTGTCCAAAAAATGATAGATAGATTAGAAGAATATAACAGTCATAATAAGTGAACATGATTGAGTGAGAATTAAACAAATGTATAATATATATATATATATATCACTCTTATTAATGTAATTTCAATTTTATTTTATAATAGATAGAGATAACTTCTGCAATTAATATGGCTGTCAATACATGGATTCAACAAGATAAGGTTAAAGATCATACAGATATACTCGGCATTTCAGCTGAAGAAGAAGCTATTGATGATTCTGAAATAATTCAAATTGAAAAATTTCTAGCTCTTATTGATACTGCTCAAGGTGATCTCAATGATGATGATTATGAAGAATCATCTATAGTAGATTATATCTCTCTTGTACAAAAGCAAGAGGTTTATGATATTAGTATAGTTACAGTGAAAAACTATAATTGGTACATAATTATTTCCAATATATATTGATATATATACATCAGATATCTTATTTATTAATATTATTACACATTATAGAATCATTAAAGCCTATACTATATTTCATCAAGAACATGACCCTAAGTTTGATCCTGCTTTCTTGATGAAAGATATACCAGGTCATATTTATGTATATATTTATAAAAAATGTAATTTTGAAGATCAAAAGAATAGTGATGGAAAGGTTGTTGGATGTGAAGGCAAATCAGTAAGTATTTAAATATATTAATTGATGTGTTTGATCACAAAAATATTGACAGCTCTTTTATATGTAGTATTCTCTTACTATGGCAATTTGATCAGCAATCAGCAAATATTACTGTAATTTATATAACTACAGTGATCAGCGATGGAATTTAAGCTATGTAGAGAAGAAATGGATAGATAATCCATCATTATCTACCAAAGTCAGCAGATATATATGAAGTCTATATAAGCATAAGGCACAAGCAGATGATAGTGCTGAATCTGTTCAAGCATTGACAAGTGATGATATGAAAGCTCTTCATACACTTTGTCAAACAAAAGATACAATTGGAGCTAGACAATATGTAAATATTTTTATTTATTTCTTTATATTAGCCAAATATGTATTAATATTAACATATTATAGTATATTTATTTATTTGCATTTCTTTATCTTTTACATAGAGACAAAGCTTTGCAGATATAACAAAGACATGTTAAATATATGCCAGGCAGAACACAAGTTATCTTAACATTAGATTTCCACAAAACCCATCAAGCTGGTGGTAAGTTTTACCTAATAATTTTAATTTTGATGACTTTATTCCATTTGAACTAATATAATCTCTATTGTCTAAAGAAATATAACCATTTCGTTTATATCATAATGATTATGTAAAGTACATATGTCCAGTTCATGCCTATTTAAACTGGAAATACTACTGTGGTAATTTGTTGGGTGTACTTTTCACCAAAGTCGATAAGCATGATCGTGTCCACATATATGGTCCTTTGCTTTACCCTATATTCAAGGGCTGATTTGAGAGTGATTTATGTAATACAGATTATACAAAGTAGTACCTTTATGGTACCCATTCTTTTTGAAGAGGTGGATGCCAGTACTGGTATCATTATGTAACTCTGAAATGGGATATTCAACAGCTGTGTATTTGGGGTGGATGGAGTATTGAGTTTGATAGTTTAACTATTGTATGATATATGGTCAGATCAAATGATGTACATCATACTTCTAGGGATCTTTATATAAAACCTCAGACCACATACTGATGATACTGAAGAATCTTCTTTTTTTAAATAAATATATTCATAAATTGTTTCAGTAAGTAATTATTATTTGAATTTAACAGAAATCAGCTGAATTCATTAATAAGTAGCCAATTTAAGCTGGAAAATAGCTTATTTCTACCGATTTCTAGCATTGATCATATTTATTTGGATAAGACAATAAAGATCACAATGTAAAATAATTATTTAGAAGTATGTATTTATATTTATATGAATTTACTTATATTTCTTATTAAGCTTCCAAAACTCAGACAGAACTAGTGCTCCGAACGGATGGAGTTGATCCGGATGAGATTCGAATCAGATTCGTCATGTGATGGATTCGAATCAACTCGGATTGGTCTCGTGATCTGATCTGGATTGATCCGGATTGATCCGGATTGATCCAACCGGATTGATCCATCCGGATTGATCCATCCAGATTGATCCGGATTGGTCCATCCGGATTGGTCCATCCGGATTGGTCCATCCGGATTGGTCCATCCAGATTGGTCCATCCGGATTGGTCCATCCGGATTGGTCCATCCGGATTGAAATCTTTGGTGTCATCTCCCTTTCTTTTGTTCATTTCGCTCTTGTTTTTTTTTTCCTGCCGCACTTTGGTGACATCACCC
>RBNI01007169.1:0-10580 GCA_003990745.1 Jimgerdemannia flammicorona | reverse complement strand
GTACCCATTAAAAAACATATCACTCCATTCCTCTTCGGTAAAAGAATTTCCATGGGGATCCATTGTGACGCTGATAAAGCTCGAAATTTCGATCTGATCATCAAGGTCGGGTCTGCCCAAGCATCCCCCCCACTCGATCCACCCATCACAGATAATCGTTGTTACTTGAACTTTAAAATGCCAACAATGTCTAAACAACCATTCGATGTGTCTGATGTTCAGACTCGATTTGCACATAACACACGCCCTCACAAAATCCAAAATTTGCAATTGAGTGAATGGATAGGAATGCTGTATGATGCGATCCATTGCGATAATTTTGGGATCTGGATATGGATCGTTTGGGGATGGTGGAAGATCCTGAATGAAGATCCATTCAATAATTGTGCGAGGAATTACCTCGGTGGCCTGCCACGTCGCAATTCTGCAACGCACCATCTGCACACATGCAAATCTCTGGTAGACTTTACATATTTCATTCAGCGGTCTGTCTTTGGAAAAGATGAAATTGTATGCTGCAATCTCCAGCAGTTGTCCACAGATTCGGCCAAGAATATCCATTTCCTCCCGCCCCAACTCGCTCTCCCAGTGCACCGACTCGCTCACAAGATCGCTAACGGATAGCGTAACAAGGCCCTGATCGATGAAATATTTCAGAGCATCTTCCGCAGAAGTAGTTGCTCCATTTGATGAAAGTGGCAGTTTTTGATCGGATGCTTCTTGGAACAATTCGCAGATATCGTGGGTACCCCAGGGTTTGAGCATGCGATAACCGCGTTCAATCGCACTGTTCAATAATGTCCAATTGAACCGATACAGCATCAGTAGTATTCGGGACGTGAACAGCGATCCAACAGTGTCTTCGTATTTGTAGCCGGGGATTGGCAGAAAATCACATTCCTTAAGCTTTGCCATAATATCTTTATCGGTGTATGTGCCGTCCCGAACCAAGTTCATACAATCGAGAAATCGTTCATAGCACGAGTGCATTCTGCCAATATCACTATAGTTCTCCAGTAGACGCCCCACACTAGGTATCGGAAAGTTGCTAGTATTCATGGCAACATTACAAATATGAAAGGATGAATACGCCCCTCTGCAAATAAAATGGTCGATAAGGTCTTTGTTGTATAATTTGGGAAAATAGATGATTCCACATTGAAACGAATTGAACGATCCGAAAAATCTCCGCAACAGACATGCCCGGGTGCTAGCTTGTTTACCAAACTTGTCCCACCACTTGTCGACTTTAAACAAGTTACCAACACCTGTTATATCGATCTTAGCACATATTTCCAGTAGTAATTCTGGTGGGAGATGGTTTAGGTAATTTACCGGGGTTTGTTGCATTGGCTTCACGTAGAGACGTCGGTTTTGTGGCAGCACAGAGAGTTCTCCTCCGCTCAATAGTTTCTCAAAGAACTTCATTTAACGTATTTTTATGTTTTTTTAAAAGTGATGAAATTATATCAGACCTTTTTTTTATTAATATATACTTGTGAAGGTTGTACAACGCATTTGTATGCGCCACAAAATTTGCTAAACACAGGGGATGGGGTACACAGAAAAAAAAATCTTTCTTGACTCCATCTCAACAATGAACATCGATTCTCAACTTACCTCAGGTACCGCAGCATGGGCGTGGGTTAATGTTGGGTTTGCTATCGCGAGCTGTATCATCATAAGCCACAAGCTATATCGAAACCCGAGCAGACTTCGATGGAGCTGTCTTGCTTTAAATGGAATTTGCATCATGTTGGGTGTCTCAAACGCATTGCGCGTATTTTCGATTGTGCCTGAAGAGATGGCAATGATGTTGGAATCTTTGCTTATATTACCATTTATCAATATCATGATTTCCATCACGCTCAATACGGGTAGCAAGTTTTATATAAATGCTAAATCGATCAACGCGTTATTTTATATAACTATTATAACCACTGTAATAATAAATATTCTAGTAATCGTTGGCGTAATACTGCAGCATTTACTGTTAATAGTAGATAATGGGATTTTAGTTGTAACTATCGGAGAAGTTTGTTATCCATGTGCACTATTGTTAGCATTTTGTTACGCATTTTATCCTGTAGTCTGTACAAGAAAGTTTGATAATTTGGTTATGGTAGTTGGTATTTGGTAAGTACGTTCTTTAATTATATGTGAATATATATAGCTGGTTTACATTATTAATATTGATAAATTCATTATTCAGGTACTTGACTGGAATGGTTATCTCCAGCGCAGCTCAATTTTCCATAGTTGTTATATCGCTTCCATATCCCGCATTGGAGTTCAAGGAACTGGATATAAATAGAGTATCGAGCATAATCCTGCTCAGATTGTTCATGCTTGTTTTCTTGACCTTTCCTCCATCAGAATATGTAATTCAATTTGTAAAACGTGTAGTTGGTAATAATTCGGTACGTCCTATAAATATTGTAGATAGTGATACAACAAAATGTACTTCAATTATCGTTGCTTGACACCTATGACAATATACTCAAAACAGCGATTCCATCATTGCCTCATGTGTTAAATTTTTGGTTCGTCCAATAATACTTTGACGCATAAAAATGTCGAGTCTAGCATTTTTATGCGTCAAATTTACGTACTGAAATCGGCCGTAAGTAGATATTGTAGAAATAATACAAATTAGAGGACTCGCTGAACACTATGTCCTCTAAGTGTAATTCTGTAGCTACATAGAGAGATATTGTCAACTATGTAATACAATTGCAATCTTGGTCATTTTTATTGTATTGAGCCCAAACTAATGGACTCGACACTTTTTATGCGTAATATAATTGCTATCTTAGTCAAAATTCGTCTGTGAAATAATTTATTGTATCGAACCATATTAACTGTATATTCTTAAGCTGAAACGTAATTCCGTGACTACATAGAGTATGTTCGTGTGCCCCTATTGTAAAATCGTGTGCCCAATATAAATAAATTTCGGGTAAATTAGCAATCATGTGATATATTGCCCAACGAATCAAAATTCAACGCATAAAAATGCCAGACTCGACATTTATATACGTCAAATCTCGTTTATATAATACAACAACGTACACTGAATATTCGAATACACTTAATATATAAAAATTACAAGCGCAGAATATAGAAATAACACAAATTAGCATTATATCCGTGAAATTTAATTCGGTAACTACATAGAGAGATAATGTTAAATGACTTGACATCTACTTGTTAGTCATTCTAGTTTTATGAAGAAAATAGCGCTAGAAAATTTTCATTGTATTACGTAATCAAGATATGCGTTGGATCTAATATAATGGGATCCGCCAATAAGAATTTGACGCATAAAAATGT
Source organism: Jimgerdemannia flammicorona (assembly GCA_003990745.1). Taxonomy (NCBI): domain Eukaryota; kingdom Fungi; phylum Mucoromycota; class Endogonomycetes; order Endogonales; family Endogonaceae; genus Jimgerdemannia; species Jimgerdemannia flammicorona. The sequence goes on along the minus strand of RBNI01007169.1, from coordinate 7,247 downwards.
CGAACTCGACATTTTTATGCGTCAAATTTCGGGGAGGTGGGTATCATAGACCGACCCATTGTAATTTTTTTTTCACAGAAAAGTTATTTAATAATATGTACTATTGAATAAATTATTTTCTCTACATAGTTTAATGACATCCTAATACAAGTTTTTTATGAATGTTAATATTACACCTTCAGATTCTTCACCAAAAAAAGGCATGGTACCAGATAAATAACCGACTCCCTTTGCCAAACGACAAATCTGTTGTTCACATTCAGCTGTAATTATTCCATGTCGATTAAGTAGATCATTGATAAACTGTTGCGCCACTGCCATCTCCGTTATTGATAAAAAATTTACTCTGGTTGAACGAGCTGCATCAATGAATTCCCAAAGTGCTTTGGTCTCGACTCTTGACGGAGTTTCACGATTCGCATATCGATCACGTTTGCGTTTTTTAGAGCCTGGTATATGTTGATCAATATCATCTCGAACAAAAGTTTCTTCAATAAATAAACGTTCAAGTTCGCTCGCATTTGATGTTACATGATCGAGATTTTTAGAGGTTTTGGGTATAGGCTGATTGTGTTCAAAGGCACCAATAAATTCTAATTCATCCATATAAGATAGGTAAAATTTTATATAGATGGTCCCAAACAGTATACGAATTGTAACAATTATCCAATAAAAATCGATATTCGATGGTATGGAGCCTGTGTAAAATTGTGTGATATTGGTATCGCCAATATGATGTTCAGGTTTCAAGGATGAAGAATGTGGGTTAGATCGTGTCAGCAAGTTCCAAAGGTATTATATATGATTTTCGGGAGTGTGGGAGCGAGATACCATTGCAATTTTGAGGTTAAGATTGTGGCTGTATCACTATAAATACGTCTACACGACACTATATCTGGATTCACCAAAAACATGACAAAACGTCCCATCTCTACGATTTCTGATAAAGCTACCGATTCTGGTAGGAATGTTAGACCCAGACATGATGCAAAACAAGTTGAGCATGGCCGTCCTCACGCTCCCCGCCCTCTACCACCACCCCCAAAAATATCCGTCGAGCATGGTAACCATATACCCCTATCAGAATTGAGTGTAAACAAGGACCACCCCTTGCGCCAGACGATCAGAGTTATAGTTCGTTCAATCAACGAGAAATCATATACGAAAAAGAAAGGTGGGGGAGACGGACTTATGGCATGGGCAATGATTGAAGATAGCAACGGGATGCAAGCCAAAATAACTGCATTCGACAAATTGGCCCAAAAACTCAAAAACCTGGAATCGGGTCAACGATATCTGATTACAAAGTTTACCGTGGGCTTGCCATATTATCCCAACAGTGCACATTCATATGATCTTATGTGGCAGTTTGATACAAAATGTGATAGATATACCGGGGGTGATACAGTTCTACCATTGAAGACAACGCCGTTGAATCTATTCTGTGTATCCAAGATGGATAATGCTATATCTATAATAGGTATGCTGGTGTTTGTCGGACCCTCTACCACGGCTAACGGTAGAATGAGACGAGATATATTTATTCAGGAAGATGAGACTTTTCGTATCATCAAGGTTACAGTCTGGGGAAAGATTGCAAAATTAAAAGACGACGAGGAATTGAAGCATTACACTATAACCATAATAAATGCCCAACTCAACATATACAACGGGGGGCTATCGCTGAGTGCCTCTAATGTCGAAGTTGGCGATCCACGCATACACCCCGAATCCGACGTTGATATAAACTACTTTGGAACTCCAATTCCTCGAGGAACAAACACATTATCGGTTCTAAAAGATGTGCTCGGTTTGGAAAATATGAATTATAGAACAAGTTTGGTGACCATGAGTCTAATAGATTATAGTGTGTATTGGAAAGAAGTATGCTGTGGTAAAACAACACTTTCAATCTGTGGTGTGTGTCAAAACGTCGACCTTGTTAAGGAATACGATTGTAAAGTTACTATTTCCGATTCAACTGCGGATATTGAAATGATCATTAGCGATCGTGCCATGCATCGTTTTTTTGGAAAGTCAGCCGGCGAGATGTTTAATCTTGGATCGGATGAACGCGAGCATATATTTGCTACAATCAAATACATGCTTTGTCTGATTGATTATACTATTCGTTACAACAGTGAAACCGGATTTCGGTTTTATACCATAACAGAAATTCATCGTTACAACGATGAAGAATTTAGCGAACATCTTGGTAAATTAGTCGAGCAATTGAAAGAGCAGCAGAAATTGTAAACATCTTTTATTTAATAAATGTTTTCCAAGTGATTACATCGCCGTTGTCAGTTAATGCCATTCCACACATTGGACTAGCAGCGATTTGAACAACGCGATAGTTTAAATCAATTTCATGGTAGTAATAACAGTAATAATGTACAACTCGGCCCAATTCCAATACACGTCCGTCCTTTGTTAGCACCAAATATGTTTTGTCACTTGCTGCAATCTGGTGTATTTCATGGGGAATATCCAACTCTATCGGCGATTCATCGGAGCCCGAAAGGAAATATGTGTCGCCGAATGCAACAATCCTTCCATTGCTTTGTAAAACAATGGTACATCGCGATCCAGCGGCAATTTGAACGATTGACGATATTGGCATCGGTAGTAACGCGGGGGCGGGAACGACGACGTGGTCGTAGTGTCGTGTTGCCCCAACGCCAGTCTGATTGCAGTCGTTCAAACCCCACGCGACGATAATACTCGTGCCTAGTGCAAATGAATTGTTATCGCCACATATAACTGATGATACTACATGGGTTTTGGTAATTCGGGTAGGAATCAGCGATTTGCGTGGACTGCGGACCGATTCCCTAAATCCACTCTGTCCACACGAACTATCGCCCCATGTATATACACATCCACGCTCTGTTGCAGCAAGACCGTGATTAGACCCAACGGCCACCTGTACAAATTTCTGCGGTTTGCTGCGTGGATAGAATTTTCTCGTTATATTGAGTGGAAATTTATGCTTGTTGACAGTTTTGTTGCGCACTTTGAATCCAGTATTCTTTATAGATCCCCACATAAATATATGCCCGCTGCCCAGCGCTACCATAAAGGAATCGCCACATCCGCCATCTGTTATCTTTATGCCTTTAAAATCGACGACTGTTGGAATAGTTGGATCGCCGTTACGACCAAGCGCATCTGGCGAATCCGACCAGGTTCTGACCGATCCATCGCTGTGTATAGTCATGAATCCCGCATAACCCGTATATATCTTTTGAACTCTGATATTGTAGCCAAACTGTAATTGACGCATCTTTGGTTTTCGTTTATTAAACCGATCGCACGTTCTACGTATTATGGAATGCAAAAACGACATGGTAATTTGACGCATAAAAATGCTAGGCTCGACATTTTTATGCGTCAAAATGTTAACCAAACTATATTTGAACGAATCACAATTCGACGCATAAAAATGCTAGACTCGACATTTTTATGCGTCAAATTTTCATGTGAGACAGACATGTTTTGACAAAATGATGATGACAATTACGATACCATACAGCATCGGTTCGGGAATATATATGTATATCTCAGTTTCGAACATCGTACCATTACTTTGCTGAATCGTATCGAGCGCTCCAGATTCTATTGTCGGGTTGTTATCGATTACTTGTGTGAGCCAATACCAGTTTCTAGAATCGGATCCGTTCAGCATGAAGGTGTCATTGGCAGAGAATGCCAAAATCTCTCCCGATTGCGCGTTTGTATAAAAGAACAAATTGTTTGTTGTTCTGCTCTGAATCGTTACTTTGTATCCCATCCATTTGTCGGCCACCGCGCCCGTATCATTTTCAGGTATTTGTGCTATCTCTACACTGTTTATAACATGTGGTTGCGGGTATGGTTGTATAGTAACGTTTAATCTATATAGCTTTATACATATCAGTGCGCAAATAATTAGCACGACAATGTATATGCTATAATTAATGGGTGTATGAATGTCAGGAGACTTGTAACAACTGGGTTGATGGGCAATATTATTGGATCCCCTATATGCAGTTGGAATGCATGAACATGTTAATCTAGACATGATTTCTGCAAAACGATAAACGCTATTTTGTAGCTTAAATGAAATTCTGATATGTATATTGCATCACATGTTATTATATAAAAATTGATAGTGTAATGTACTCACGATGCAAATAAACCATGGACAAAATTAATGATAGCTCCCGTTCTTACGAAGAAAAAATACAAATCATTTATGAGTATATAGAAACCCTTCACAATTATTCTTATTTGAACATAAATTCGCGTATTGGAACAAGCAGATTAAAAACAATAATAGGGAATTTAAATCGGCATCAAGAATTCAAAAATTTGTTAGATGGCTTTGATACCGATACGTCAACATATAGGAAAGAAAATTGCTTTTTATCATTACATGATGTTATACCACATATTCTGACATATTTAATCAAGTCATCGAAGAACGTGGATTTGAACAAATTACCACAACAAGTACAAGTATTTGATGGTTTGGGTACAGCCGAAAGTCCTAATTTTAGACCATCCCCCAATCCACATAAAATTATTTTCCAAAGTCCGACCCGTGTTGATCCAAATTTCTCAACACCACACACAAATATGACCAACATACATGGCCAGTTCGAAACTGTCGAAAATGATATTACACAAATACGTAGAGATGTTGATCGATTCAAATCGGATATCGAAGGAGTTGGGTCGGGTGTGAGTCGGTTGGACGAAGCTGTTTATGGTATCGGAAATGATCTTAACACTAAGTCCACTACTGAAGAGGTAAAACGTGTAAAGAAAGATATGGAAACGTTGATTCAAGCAAGAGATAAGGATATAGACAATTTAAGTAACGTTGTAACAACGTTAAATGGCGAGTTAACAACGTTAAAGGCAGATATTTCAAAGAGCCTGAGGAATCTACGTGGACATGTGGTTAAAGAAAATACCGGTGCCATCAATGCGCGCAATTTCGATGATGAACTAACGGTCGTTAAAAATGGAATAGAAGCATTTATAAGTGGAAATAAGTCGAATATCAACGGTCTTAACATCCAAATATCTTTAATTTTAGAAAATATTAAAGATATACGTTTGGCAATCGACACAAAAATCGATGAAAAGGTGGTTGGGCAAATTGTACACAAATATTTCAATAACAATGTTAACTCTAGAATAGTGACATTGGAGGACGAAATAACAAACTTGAACACTAGGGCGGATGGATGGATGACAGGGCCTACCGAGGACTCGTTAGATGTTGAACTTGTAAAAGTCGACAAACCACATAGCTATAATGCTGACATTGTACAGTCTGGCGACGAACCATGTATCACGAATGTCAAACCATTGGTATGTATTTTTAAACTTAATTCGCTTAAAGATAAGCTTGCACTAATCCTGTTTCATTCATTATAGAAACATCGGAGTTTACCTGTTGACAACGCTGCATATTTTAATCAAGCCCGGTTAACCAAACTAGCATCGATAGATAATAAGATTGCCGAATTGTGTAACACCGTTGATGAGCTTCAAAGTTATGCCAATTCTCACGATGCAAATCATTCAAGAAACGATAAACTACAGGTAAATATACATCACATCTGTGTATATTTTATTGCGTTACTTATTAAATACATATTTCATTCTAGAATCCCGATTATGGAGAATTGAGACACGAGTTAGCCAATTTGAAAGAGTCATATATAAACGATATTACCGAATTGAAGGCTATCGTTGATGGACTGAAAAGTATCAAATCGTTAGATCGCACAAGCGATAAACTATCGGTAAATATACATCACATCTGTGTATTTTTTTTGCATCAATTATTCAATACATCTTTCATTCTAGAATCCCAATGATAGAGAATTGAGACACGAGTTAGCCAATTTGAAAGAGTCATATATAAACGATATTACCGAATTGAAAGCTATCGTTGATGAACTGAAAAGTATCAAATCAATAGATCGCACAAGTGATAAACTATCGGTATGTATACATATTTATATATTCAGTGTTTCATATTTTACTTTATTAATCTATTTCAATTATAGAATCCCGATTATGAAAATTTAAAAAACGATTTTGCCAATTTGACTAAAGTCGTGCAAGCGATACTAAAAACACCACCATGTCGGTGCAAAAAGGTACACGGTGATGGAAACAACAGTGCGATGTATATCACGATTTCAAAAACCATTGAATTTGCGATCTTTATAGTATTGGTATTATTATTATTGAACAGTATTCTAAAACAAAACAATATACATATTGTAACTGTCGCCCATAGCCAAACATTGAATTATCCATTGTTGATGTAATTATTATATTTAAATATATATATGTCTACATATCACACATTTTACATAAAACCGTGTCCGTCGGTATCAGGTATCTGAGATATGAGGTGGTGCGAAATGTGTCCAGCACAATATAGGTTTTATCTGCATCCATACTTGTGACATTACCGGCCTCGAGCCCAACATAGCGTGCGCATGCCAATATTACCATACGCTGAAATCCTTTGATTACAACGTGTACTTGACCCAGACTTTTTTTTGATTGCACCTTGATGATTGCGGGTCCAAGCAATGATCTAAATCCCTTTGCAATTATTTTGGCAAATCTTTTCGTACAATCCAATCCATCTTCACACGATTTTAATGTATCGTTCATCGTTTTTTTGTTGATCCAGACATCCACATCTGCATCCGCATCTCTTAACAATTCCATCCTCTTCAAGCACTCTGAAACCAGAGTCTTTAAGCTGTTTCGATCCACATCAAACACAAGTGTGAATGCAATGTCTTCACGAGCTGCTTCATCCAGCCACACACGGTATATGTTGTAAAACAATAGCGCGCCATATCCCATAGCATGTGATCTCGAGAACGGCTCTTTCATACATCCATGGACCATTTGCGACCACACGCTAAAGTTGTTGTATCCCTGCAGCTCTCGATTTTGTGGACTGACTGTTGAAACTCCGGCAGATGCACCACGTGCTTGTAGGTCCCGCAACTGCAGCGATCGCTTTTCGTCCTTGGATATCACGTCTACGATCGTCAACAGTCGATCGAGTGGCTTTAGTATGCACATACGGCGTTCATTCTCGGTAAGCAACCCGGGAGGTACTGGGAGATTAGAAAAAAGCTCGACGCGATCGTGGTCAATGGGGGCCAGTTCATCACTGCCCTGCAGCTTCTTGCCACATAGATCAATCATCTCTTCGC
>RBNI01007168.1:0-10583 GCA_003990745.1 Jimgerdemannia flammicorona | reverse complement strand
AGATAAAAATATTTTAACTATAGCTTAGTATTAAGTAAAGAGTTTTAAATATATATAAAAAATTAAAACCTTATAAAATAATTAAAAAATAAGAAATATATATATAATATTAAACTAAAATATTATAAGATAGCTGTAAGCGCACAACCTCCAAGCCACTGAAATCACACATCACCCTCTGAATAAGCCACGGAAATCACACATGACTATCAAATAAATCTAGAAATCATCTACATGATTACAAAGCTGAGTTAAACTGAAGTCACAGTGTATAAAGCTGAGTCAATATGAAGTCACAGAACACAAGATTCACATAAATAAAATCTTACCAATCAGAACCAAATGCATATATACCGAGTACTGAGATGTGTCGAAACAGAGAACCAAAACAAACAATAATCACAACTTCTGAACACACAAATATGACCACCAAGATCTACAACTGCATCCATGCTGATATTTGAAATACCATTGTCAACCGAGCCATGCCCCCTCTGCCCCTCATGAATATCCATAGTCTAACACCCCTCTACTTCATGGAAGCTCAATGGAATACCCTGAATATGTTTAATGAGGCCTACCGAATAGGACAAATCTCAAGCTACTACCAGATTAGCTATCTCCTGGAAGACATAGTCAAATACCACCATAATACAGACATTACCCAGATGTCTCAACACCAGAAACTTATCGCCTGCAAACACAGAGAACTCTTCTATGAGTACAGCACCTTTATTCTCTACCTCCGAGTTACCACCAGTGAAATGGTTGCTACTCTGTCCTATGGCCAAATTGACAATATAATACAAGAACTCAACCACAAGTATCTCGAGTATGTTCAGACTACTGACAGAACCTTCCACACCCCAACAACCATATCCTGCAAATGCCCTAAGTTAGATATGCTATGAAGGATATCTATGATATAATCTACTTTGATGAAGATGAAGCAGAAGATAATGATCCCTCTGATGCCAACATGACCTCAAGCCAAGGATCTCTACCAACCCTGATCATACCACCAACCTTGCTGATGAACTTACAACAGTTCATAACTACATATAAGACTTATTGAGACAATGACCACTGGCACAAATACCAACCCGCATTTACCCCCGATTACTTCAACTACAATGAAGAGACTGGAGAATATAACCTGTATCTCTAGACAACCCTCAAGATCGAACCAACCACTCCACCACCCGAGTATAAGTAATATAAACTACAGCCACCAGCTTACTACAACTCTGCAACTCATAGTGCTGTAACTTATAAAAGGTATGCAGATAGTGAATCTGATGAAAGCGAAGATGATGTACCCCTCCTTTGCCCACCAATGCCTTATCCAGCATATGAGACAGATGATGCTATTCTGTGGAATGGTAACAAAGTCCCAATATATTACTACCTCAGCAATCAAGGAGAAGTAATCTGCGAACCACTCTTCCTAGATGACTACTTCATCAGAGATGATGTCATCGATAGTGATGTCATCAAAGACTACCTAGATAGCGTCTAAACCTATAAATAACTTAGCAGTCATAATAGCAATATCATGAATAGTAAATAAACTTATTTAATAACCTACAAACCACTCTTAAGTAAATCTGCTCTCTGTTAGGTCCCACTCCTAACCCCATCATGAAATTTCCTAATTGGGTATTGTCTGCAGCAATATACTGATTCAACTAAGCTGGTCTTAGTTTCTTGAACTTCTTGAAATATGGAAAATCCTGAACATCCAGAACTAGTCTGAAAAAGGACTTTAGTTAAGATGTTAACCCAATCTTGAAATCAATAAGTGTAGAGGACATACTCTATATAAAATTGATCTTGACTATAAGAAAACAGTCTTTCAGAATATCCAGAACTTTCAGAAAACCCTTCCAGAACTACATAACAGTTACCCTAAAAAGCAACCCTCTTACAACTTGGTAGCAGTGATTTACAATCCAATTCCACTTCAAGATACTTCCTCACCCCACTACAAACCCTTCTGCGAATTCCTATAAGTTGGTATAAAGCCCAACCTCTAAACTGAAATTTATCCTGAACTATCTGATAATCTAGAGAGAATTGAACCTGACATACAAGGATAATTTGATCTCCACACCTGCAACAAGTGGGACAAACTTCATTCAAAGAAGGAAGTACTCTGATTAAATCAGCAAATAGGTGAAACCCTATTCACCAAACTTCTTGCACTACACCCAGCAAGTCAGGATGAAGAAGGTCTTATAGAAGCCTTCTTTACTCTTCTCAACAAGAGTTTTGTCAGCTCTACAAATCTGAGCAACTTAGGACAACCAGCAGCAGTCTTTCTAGCCTTAGTTCCTCACGAAGCCCAAGCCTCTATAGCCAAGTGGCTTAACTCTACTGACTTTCACCATACCAGGACTAAGACCACTTTATACTACCAATTCCAGAACAGCAAGGCCTATCATATTCTTAAAGAAGAAGCAAGAGAAACCCTTCATCAACTATCTGACCCAGAACTAGAAGCAGGCCTGCTACAGCCCTACCTGAATCCAAAACTAATACTGAACCAGAACTTGACTTTAAATTAAGTCCCTTCGAAATCAGATATATAACTGATTCTATCTACTTTGACACCGAGCAAACCCAATTACACAGAGACCAAACTGAAGAGGAGGAGGAGTATCTCAGTGAATTCAATCCCAGATATACTACCAAAGGAGACATACCTCTATTAGGCCAGAATATACTTATACAGCAACAGACAGCTATCTATCAAGCCCTTACTCCAGACCCACAACTATTACTCCAGCAACTTATACAGACCCAAAGAACACCCTCACACTCTGCACCAGTATCTCAAGTAGTACCAGTAATACTACTACCAGCAGTCCAACTGCCTCCAGTAAACAACATGGCGAACCAATAGATTCTAGACCTCACAGCTCAGATAGCTATAATGGCAGCAACCATTACTACCTTAGTCAAACAGACCCAACCTACAAAAAATCTGAGCCTATCTATCTTCAATAGTACTACACAAGAAGTCCAAAGCTTCATTAGTGTAGTTGACACTAATTTCAAAGCCAATCAATGGACCAATGAGTGAGTTGCTGACTGCCTCCTGACAAACAATCAAGACCACACTCTGAAACAACTCTTTGCTACCACCACAGCCTATGTCCACCAAGTTATTACATTCTTCCAAGGACCTGCCAAAGAATGGTGGTGAACCCTTCCTGAAAAACCCCTCACATGGGACACCTGATCTGCAGTAGTTGCTCAGAATACAGCAAACAATACCCCAGGATATGGAGCCCATCCTGCAGCCCCTGGACTCAAACAACTCATGATTGCTCAATACTACAACAAAACAATGATCACTGAATCTTGAGTAAAACTCTGCAACCTCAAATTTGATGTACATGGCAAAGAAGAATTCAAAACCTTCTGTACAAAACTCGAGTCACTCCTGAATACTGTTGGCCTAGGATATATTGCCAATGATGAAGCATAAAATGGTACAAGAGTAGACCATTTATTTGATGCCCTGCCTGAATGACTTACTAGAAAAATCTGAGAACAAGGCCACCCAGTTGGTTGCGATCACCAACAATAGTGCCTGGCAAGAATCAAGACTATGGTCAAGCGAATTTTAACAGCTGGACCAATTCTGCCCTGAAGACAATTCAACAATAAGGAAAAGACTTGGACCAAGAAAGAAGAACCCAAGCATGAAGCATCCCGAGCTCCCTCCACATCCACCTCTTGGACACCCAGAAATCACAAACCTACTCAGCCAAGTACCTTCAAGAAACTCACAGAAGGAGAAAGGAATGAACTTCAAAGAAGCAGAGCATACTTCTATTGCTGAAAGACAGGATACATGGCCAGTGCCTGCCCCAACCGAAAACCCCAAACAGCAACACAAGCAACTGTTACTACTCTGTACCACCTCAATAACCTGACCACCAGAATACTAGACTTTGTCAAGTTAAGACAAATGGCTAAAGCCCCAACTAAAGAAAGTCAAAAAGTAGCTGGATATGACCTGTATACAGCTGAAGAAGCTACAGTCTCCAACCGAGAAGCCAAGCAAGTCTACACAGGAATCAGTATCCAAATTCCTGAAGGATATATTGGAAGAATATACTATTGCAGCAGCCTAGCATTGAAAGGACTCTCAGTAGAAGGAGGAGTCATTGACAAAGATTATATAGGCAAAATTATTATCCTTATCCAAAACTACAGTTGGACACCCTTCAAGATCCCTATAGGTTTCTGCATCACCCAGATCCTATTTGAAAAAATCAAGTCAACCCTGACAGTCAAGGAAGTCTCTGAACTACTACCTACCATTTGAGGATCCAAAGGATTTAGCTTATCAAACAAGGCTCCAGCCCAACTTACAGTGAACAAAGAAGAACAATTCTACAAGAAAATCGAAGACAGATATGTACTAAGTAGCTGATACCCCCATGGCATTGGAATGTACTCTTCCCGAATGATTGATGATTGCTTCTTTTGTGTCAATGAACTGGCTCAAAGAAAAATAAACAGAAGGAAAGCTCCTACAACCGAAATCACCACCATTGGATCAGACAAACTGCTTACACTTAAAGCTTTTATCAACTGAGTATCTGTCAAAATTATGATAGACAGTGGTGTCTCAGACAACTTCATTAATAAAGAGACAGCCAACAGACTCAAGGTCTTCACATCTCTAGTACAACAAACTCAAGTAGTTGCCATAGCTGATGGAACCTCACATGTTATTAGTAAGGAAGTCTGCAATCTGCTCTTCCGAATTGGTAACTACTGAGTATATATTACCCTCCAGATCATACCACTCTCCAACAATGAGATCATTCTTGGAACCCCATGGTTGAAACAAGAGAACCCTATGATCGATTGGGTAAACCATTCTCTGATTATTAAGAAAGGACACCACAACTTCAAACTACAAGGTGAAAAGGACCCACTCAACTCTAGTGACTCTAGACCAAAGATCACCCATATCAACAAGCTACAACTCAAGAAATTAGCCAAGAAATGCCCTCTCTTCATCATCTCCATCTGTCCATCCAAAGAAGAACCTGAGAACTCTAAAGAAGACTTTTCCAAAGTTGACAGCCATGTCAGACCACTACTCCAGAAATTCTGAGATATATTTCCGAAGAAGCTTCTGAAAGGCCTACCTCCTAAACGAGCAGTAGACTATGCCATCAAGACCATTCCAGATGCCAAGCCAGCCTTCAAGTCAATCTATCACATATCTCCTAGAGAGATTGATGTACTCAAGAAAGAAATTGACAAACTCCTAGAATAAGGATTCATCAGACCTAGTGTATCACCCTATAGTACACCAGTCCTCTTTATTGTCAAAAAAGGAGAAGACCTAAGAATATGTATTGATTACCATAACCTCAATGAACAGACTATCAAGAACTGTTGCCCACTACTCAGAATCGATGAAATATTCGATAGGCTTACCAACTCACAATTCATGAGCTATTTTGACCTGTGAAATAGTTACTGGCAAATTGCTATAAAAGAAGAAGACATCTACAAGACAGCCTTCCGAACCTGCTATGGACACTTCGAATTTCTGGTTATGTCTTTTAGCTTAACCAATGCCCCAGCAATCTTCCAGACCCTGATGAATACTATCCTATACCCATACTTAGACAAATTCATTATTGTCTATATTGACGACATTCTAGTCTTTAGCAAAACCCTGGAGGAACACCTTGAATACCTTGAACTAGTACTACTAAAACTCTGAGAAAACTGACTCTTTGCAAAACTCAACAAGTGTGAATTTCTCCTAAAGGAAATCCAATTTCTTGGATACATTGTCACACCAAATGGAATCAAAGTAGACCCCAGCAAAATCTCTACAATCAAAGATTGGCCCAGACCTAAGAAGCTGAAAGACCTCCAGTCATTCCTGGGATTAGTAAACTATTATAGGCGATTTGTTGCCAACTTTGCCAAAATCGCCACTGCCCTTACCTAAATGACCAAGCACAATAAGAAAGGAGAACAGCCCTGGACCATGAAACAAGAGAAAGACTTCAACAATCTTGCAAATTGAGGACTCGAACAAGATACAGCCTTTCAAGCATTGAAAGATGTCTTGATAACTACTCCAGTACTTCAAGCAGCAAACCCTGCCCTACTATATGAAGTTACTACTGATGCCTCTGACCTAGCTATTGGAGCAGTACTTATGCAAGAAGGACACCCTGTGGCCTATCACTTCCACAAGTTCAATGATACCAAAATCAACTACGTAACTCACAAGAAGGAAATGCTAGCCATCATAGACACTCTGATCAAATGGCAATCATATCTAGAAGGAGCACACTTCACTGTCTTAACTGACCACAAGTCATTAGTCAATATCAAGACCCAGACTACTCTTTCTCAAAAGCAAGCCAGATGGATGAAAGTCCTTACCAACTTTGACTATAAAATCCAGTATTGCCCTAGTAAGGAAAAAATTGTTGCCAATGCAATCTCCAGACCACCTATTGAAGAAGTTATCCAAACTCTCACCCTGGTTACAAACTCCATCATGGAACAAATTATCACAGTATGTGCTGATGATAAAGAAGCTCAAGTACTCTGAGAAATTCTGAATAGTGATGATACTGACAAGTATACCTGGTACCATTAATACCAACTCAAGGACAATGCTATCTACTACAAGGATAGACTATATATCCCAAACAACTGAGATCTCCAAAGGACTATCCTATTCGAATATCATAATGCACCTATAGCCGGACATTTAGGATTTGATAAATGTTATGAAGTTATCTCCTGAAACTTCTATTAGCCCCGCATGACAGATCAACTCAAGACCTACATCACTTCCTGTGATGCCTGCCAATGAAATAAGTCCTCAACACTAGCAAAATCTGGCTTACTCTACCCTATCCCAGTACCATCTGCAAATTGGGAACAAATCTCTATGGACTTCATTGTACAACTACTCCCAACCAAGAACAGGAAAGATGCAATTGTTGTCTTTATAGACTATCTCAGCAAACAAGCCCACTTTATACCAACCACCACTACCGCAATAGCACCAGACATAGCTACACTCTTATTTGACAACATCTTCCACTATCATGGTCTTCTTAAGATCATTGTTAGTGACTGAGATCTGAAATTCACCAGCCATTTTTGGAAAGCCCTCCATGCATACCTTGGAACAAAACTTGCACTATCTACAGCCTTTTACCCTGAAACTGATGGCCAAACTGAAAGAATGAACTGAACTCTGGAACAAATGCTAAGGAACTATGTTTTTTATAGACAAGATGATTGGCATGAATACCTCACTACAGTCAAGTTTGTCTATAACAATAGCAAGCAAGCCTCTCTTGAAATGACTCCATTCTTTGCCAATACTGGACAAAACCCAAACACCCCTCTGACACTTATCCAAACTACTGATGAACCCTCCACAGTCAAAGCTGTTGAAGAATTCCTGCTTCAAATGCATAATCTAAGCCAGATCACAATCGAAAATTTATCATGAGCTCAAGAACAACAGTCATAGTATGTTAACCAACATCGCCAAGAAAAAACCTTTGATATTGGAGAAAAAGTTCTACTAGACATCCGAGAATACTGAGTTGACAACCTCAAGCACAGACTATCTACAAAGCTGAACAGCAAGTTCATTGGACCATTCAAAGTCATTGCACAAGTCTCTCCAACCTCCTACAAATTGGCACTACTAAACACCATTAAGGTCCACCTAGTCTTTAATGTCCAATGTCTCAAGTAATATAATGAAAATAATGACAAGCTATTCCCAAACTGGACCACTGAACCACCTGTACCTATCATTATTAATGACCAAGAAGAGTACAAAGTTGAACAAATTCTCAACAAATATAGCCATAAGAACTATCCTGAGTACCTTGTCAAATAGAAAGGATATCCAATCTATGATGCAACTTGGGAACCCAAGACTAATCTTCAGAATGCTACTGACTTAGTTCAGGAATATGATTCCCTAAATAACTAAAACCTGAATACTCTGACACCTATCAGTACATACTATATATTACCCTTCTGAATACTATAATTATCATGAACAAATCAAGAACTCAGTAAGTCAAGACAAAACAATACTGATCCTCAGAAAAAATAGCAAAACTGAAAGCAAGCCTATTCTCCCTGTACCACTGGTGAGAAATGAGGTGTAGACATTTAAGAAGATTCCTTAGAGGAAATTCTCTAGTAGTGAATGACATCAGAATCACTTCTGGTGCATAGCATTGAACACACAACCCTTTAACGTGTGAATCCAATGTATTAGGCAACTGTACTATGAGCATGCTACTTTCTGAAAAAAATGGACTTTACCAGACTTTTGATCTCCAAATGGTGTAACAATACTAGAACAAAATTAGAAGGCCCCAACGAGGACATCAAAAGCTAAGAAGGGGAGAGTTGTAAGCACACAACCTCCAAGCCACCGAAATCACACATCACCCTCTGAACAAGCCATGGAAATCACACACAACTACTGAACAAATCTGAAAATCACCTGCATGATCATGAAGCTGAGTCAAACCGAAGTTACAGTGCACAAAGCTGAGTCAACATGAAGTCACAGAACACAAGATTTACACAAACAGAATCTTATCAATCAGGACCAAATGCATATATACTGAGTACCAAGATGTATTGAAACAGAGAACCAAAACAAATAACAACCATAACTTCTGAACACACAAACATGACCACCAAGATCTACAACTGTATCCGTGCTGACATTTGGAATATCATTGTCAACCAAGCCACACCCCCTCTGCCCCTCATGAATATCTATAGCCTAGTACTCCTCTACTTTATGGAAGCCCAATGGAATGCCCTGAATATGCTTAATGAGGCCCACTGAATCGGACAAATCTCAAGCTACTACCAGATTGGCCACCTCCTGGAAGACATGGTCGAACACCACCATAATACAGACATTACCCAGATGTCTCAACATCAGAAACTTATTACCTACAAATACAGAGAACTCTTCTATGAGTATAGCACCTTTATTCCCCACCTCCAAGTTACCACCAGCAAAATGGTTACTACTCTGTCCTATGGCCAAATTGATGGCATGATACAAGAACTTAACCACAAGTATCTTGAGTATGTCCAGACTACTGACAGAACCTTCCTGCATCCTGACAACCACATCCTGCAAATGTCTCAAGTTGGATATGCTATGAAGGATATCTATGATATAATCCACTTCAATAAAGATAAAGCAGAAGATAATGATCTCTCTGATGCCAACATGACCTTAAGCCAAGAATCTCTACCAACCCTGATCATACCACCAACCTTGCTGATGAACTTATAACAGTTCATAACTGTATATGAGACTTATTGGGACAATGACCACTGGCATGAATACCAATCTGCATTTACCCCTGATTACTTCAACTACAATGAAGAGACCAGAGAACACAACCTGTATCTCCAGACAACCCTCGAGATCGAACCAACCACTCTACTATCCGAGTATGAGCAATATGAACCACAGCCACCAGCTTACTACAACCCTGTGACTCATAGTGCTGTAACTTATAGAAAGTACGCAGATAGCGAATTCGATAAAAGTGAAGATGATGCATCCCTCCTTCGCCCACCAATGCCTTATCCAGCATATGAGACAGATGATGCTATCCTGTGGAATGGTGATAAAGTCCCAATGTATTACTACCTCAGCGATTAAGGAGAAGTAATCTGCAAACCACTCTTTCTAGATGACTACTTCATCAGAGATAATGTCATTGATGGTGATGTCATCAAAGACTACTCAGACAGCATCTAAATCTATAAATAGCTTAGCAGTCATAGTATAGTTAGATTAGCCTTATACGACGTAACTGTAAACTGACTCAGTAGTTAGATGATCTCTTGACATATCAGATCACACTTGTACTACGTGACTGTATTCCGACTCAGCAAGATACTTAGTGCTATATCTATATCTAGCATAGTCCAGATAGCCCCTCACTAGTATAAATACCTCCTCTCTCAGACCTCAGAATCTCAGACTCAAACAGACTTGAACAATCTGAATATAACTTCTGAATACTTCTCCACAATATCCCTTTATACAACTACTTCTAGTATAGTAATATTATGAATAGCGAATAAACCTATTTAATAACCCACAAACCACTCTTAAGTAAATCTGCTCCCTGTTAGGTCCCACTCCTAACCCCGTCACGAAATTTTCTAATTGGGTATTGTCTGTAGTGATACACCAATTCAACTAAGCTGGTCTTAGTTTCTTGAACTTTCTGAAATATAGAAAATCCTGAACATTCAGAACTAGTCCAAAAAAGGACTTTGGTTGAGATATCAATCCACAGCGGCGAGGTTTGGTGACGAAGATATATGACCAGAGTGGTGGGAGGGTGGGAATTGTATTTGATAGAGTGGTGTTTCATCGAGAAGGGGTAGGAAGGAGGGGCCCCCTAGGGGGATTGGGTAGGGGGGGGACTCGCTGTATTGTATTATAAAGGATAGACAGGTGTAATAAAGGACAAGTCCACGAGACTATAAAAAAA
>RBNI01007167.1:0-10584 GCA_003990745.1 Jimgerdemannia flammicorona | reverse complement strand
GGGGGGGGGGTGTGGGGAAGGAGGTTGCTTACCCTTTAGCTCTGGAACCTTGAGAGATTTGTACTTGTCAGTCATTGGAATTGTGTTTGGCAGGAAGATAGGGGGGCACGCGTCGTCCTTGTCGAAACAAGTCAACATTGGTGCCACCTCTAGTGACGTCACGTCTATAGTGTATCCCTGTGACTGATCATCTCTTCCCAACACCCATCATGGACCTGTCCGCTCTCCGCCAGAAGATCGACTCCCTCGACACAACCCTTGTCAACCTTTTGAACGAGCGCGCACGCGTCTCTCTCGATGTTGGCGCCGCCAAGAAGGCTGCCGCCAGTGCAAGGTGAGTTTACAAGTTCCTCACAAACCACGTAACGAAAGATCCTCATTTTTATTCATGAATTACCCAGTGACGTGCAGAAAGACCCCGACCCGCACGTCTATATACCCACTCGGGAGAAGCAGATCTATGAAAAGGTGCGCGCTTCCTCCGAAACAGACTGATCAATGCATCGCTTGTATCCAATTTTTTTTTGAAAAATTACCATTTTAATCACTAACGCAATGCCGCATTCAGCTCAAACGCCTCAACAAAGGTCCTCTTAACCAGGATTCTCTGCAGGCCATCTTTCGCGAGGTAATCGTGTTCACTTACCTCGTGTATCCTTCAGCTCCACCTCGCTCAAGCACTCATCCTCTCCTAAGATCATGTCTGCATCCATCTCCTTGCAAAAAGAAGTCACAATCGCCTACCTCGGCCCGCCGGGCACCTACACCCACCAGTGCGCGTACGACAGGTTCGGTGATAGCGTCGCATATGTTCCGCAGGAGCGGATCGAAGGTGTGTTGATTGTGCACCATGTCCCCGTGTGTCCCCAGCGACTCTTGCGGATGTTGCGGATCCGATCAATCTGCAATTTACCAAACACTGATGCACTTCCTCTCCTGTCGTATCAGATGTTTTTGATGCCGTCGAACGCGGCCGCACCACCTATGGTATTGTCCCCTTTGAGAATTCGTCGTACGGATCCGTGGTGGTGACTCTGGATCGGTTAATCGACACGGAACTCAGGATACGGGCGGAAGCATACCTGGGGGTGAGTTAAGAGTGTAGGAGTTTGGATGTATGTTGTTGCGCTTTTGCACGACGGTTTCTCTGGAAAGGTCGATTTGTGAGGAGACACGTCAATAGCAACATTCATGTTTCGCGGCAAAATATGCAAAATTGATCATCTATACGTGCTGTCCCTCTTCCTTCATTTTACACTCAAATCAGGTCCATCACACCCTTATGTCCAATTCTCCGTTGGACGCGATCAAGAAGGTCTACAGCCACCCTCAGGTACATCGTTCTCCCATACCATCTCCTCTCGTTTGATTGTACTAGTCCTTTTTCCCACGCCTTTCTAACAACCGCAATCGCAGGCTCTCGGCCAATGCAAACGTTACCTTGATACCCACCACCCCGTCGCTGAGCGCATCCCTGTCACCTCCACGTCGGCCGCAGCGGAGTTGGCGGCGCGTGAAACGGGCGCAGCGGCCATTTGCAGCTTAGTGTGTGCGGAGTTGTATGGGCTGAATGTGCGGGAGCAGAACATTGAAGATGTGAAAAGTGAGTTTTGAGTTCTTGTTAAACTCAAGCTGCGCCGTTTGCGATGGATGTAGCCTTGTTGGCGGGAATGGCTGCATCCTGATCAGACCTTGCCCTCCCACATACTCTATCCCGTCTATCCCACTCCCGCCCCACCTAGACAATGCCACACGCTTCGTAATCCTTGGCACCTCATGCGACCGCTCAACGAACGACGACAAGACGTTAATCCGCTTCACGGTAGACCACCGGCAGCCGGGGGCGCTGTGCGACGGCCTCAAGGTTTTCAAAGATCACAACCTGAACCTGACCAAGATCGACTCTCGCCCGTCGCGCCTACG
The DNA here is from genome assembly GCA_003990745.1 of Jimgerdemannia flammicorona. Classification (NCBI taxonomy): domain Eukaryota; kingdom Fungi; phylum Mucoromycota; class Endogonomycetes; order Endogonales; family Endogonaceae; genus Jimgerdemannia; species Jimgerdemannia flammicorona. Next base: position 8,661 of record RBNI01007167.1, on the reverse strand, counting down.
ACCGTGGCACTACGTCTTCTTCGTCGAGTGCCAGGGTCACACCGATGATGAGGCCGTCGCCACCGCCGTCAAGGAAATGGACCACTACTGTGTCGACGTCAGGGTTCTTGGGAGCTATCCCAATCAGAGGACGGAGGAGTAGGTGGGGTTCTGCTTTGGGTTGTGCTCGAATAGCACGCTTCGTGTGTCACAAAAAAGAATGAACTCAATAAAAAAAAAAAACTTCTGAGCTTTAGACCCAAACCCCCGGGCAATGAACCTGTGTCATGGAAACCTGCCTGTTTATTTCGGTGAACAAATGAGGACCACCAGGAAACACCAAAAGCAACGTGACGATATCCCGCCAACAAAAAAAAAAAAAAATGGTGCTCTTTCCAGTCCCGTAGGCGAGAAATAAGATGTATGCCCCCAAAGAATGGCCACAATTGTTTTTAGTACCACAGATTACGAGGTTTGGAAAGATCGCACATATAAAATTAGTAAAATAGAAAGCAACTATGCCAATAACTGATCGACCAAGAATGAAATTAAGTGCGATACTCATATTCTGTTCCTTCTCATCACCGGACCAAACCGGACCATACGGAGCTTTGGCTTTGTGGTCAGCCATGAAGATGTGCTTGCGGCTCTGCGACTGCCTAGCATGTATATACAGATGGCAATATTCGCATCAAAACAAATTTCTGTATCTATTGCCTGATATGTTCGGCAAAGGAGGTGTCGCCCTATTGCCGCAAGCATAATTTTTTTTTTTGTTCGTGTGCCTGTTCCGAAGTTCATAACTATTTGCAATAAACAAGTTTTCGATCACGAAATACGTATGCACTACGGTACTTGGAACCGAGTCCGGTTGTTCAAAACACCTGATCTTAAACAATGACATCCTCATCTCGCTAGCAAGACTGTCACCAAGGTAACTGTCGCTCAATCCTCTTCTTTTTTTTTTTTTTTTTTTTTTTTTTTTTTTTTTTTTTTTTTTTTTTTTTTTTTTTTTTTTTTTTTTTTTGGTGACTTGATAACTAGGTCAAGCTCTATATGATTCAGATGTAACAGATAATGCTCTCGATACTTGAAAGAACAATTCTTTAGTGTCCGAGATTAGCATCAGGGTTGGTATGCCAAGAGTTATGTATACCAAACAATTGCGTGCATAATCCACATATTGTATATCAAATATATGTTCTGGATTACATGGGCCAGATACTTCCACAACGGCAAACTCCAAATTCATCTCCTATAATAACATGATTGTATTAATCTTTCTCCCTGAGCTCCGGTGACTATTATCTTGTCGCAGATATGAAATAATAATAAAATGACTAACGATATTACCCATCACTAGAAGGTGTGAAAACAAAATGTGCAAGCGAACGAGACGCATTTTTAACAGTAACGCGGTGGGTGGTGGTGATGATGGTGGCAAGGTGGCAGGCACGAATTGCAGGTAAAAGGAACACTTGAAAGGGCACAAAACTCGACAACGCAAATGCAGGCAACGAAGCGTGAATGTTGGAAGAATAGACAAACAGAAAGTGCGAAAAGGTCCGTGTCGCAGATAAATAAATGTTCAACAAAAAAGAGGCGGGTATTACTTGCGAAATGTGAAATGGAATTTTTGATTCGATCCGAAATGCTTTTAAGTCATTATACTAGTCGAGCCAGAAGACATACTCTCCGATAGGAAGATAAATATCCTCATGATTTACAAGCTAGACGGAACACTGGGTTCACAAAGCGTGCGACTTGTTACCAATTTCAAAGATATTAAAGAAAAGTACTACACTATTGTTATAATATAGATATAGAAGATACTGAGCCAATTTACCAAAGGGTATGACCAATCTCACCAGTATATCATGAATGGCTCAGAGAGGAAATCAAGCAGATAAAAGAAGCTGGTATCATTAAGGAAGCCATCAGTTCTTGGTTCTTACCAATTATACTAACTCTAAAGAAAGAAAGCATGCTAGGAGAATTTGCCCCAAGACTCTGTATAGACTACAGGAAACTGAATGAAGTTATCAAGAAGAATTGCCAACTACTGCTCCTTATCAGTGACATTCTGATGATACTAGAAGATAAAGCACAATACTATACTACCTTGGATTTATACTCAGAATTCTATCAAATCAGCCTCACCAGAGAAGTTAGCAAAAAGTCAGCCTTCATCACTCTAGATAGAACCTATGTTTATCTGTAAATACTATTCAGAATATACAATACTCCAGTAAGTTTCTAAAGAATATTATATATGATCTTTTAAGAAGATATAGAAAAATGAATAATAATTGATATAGATAATATAGTTATCTACAGTAAGACAGCTAAGGAAAATCTGAACCACATTTACTAAATTCTACAAAAACTGAGAGATCATAGACTATTTGTAAGCACACAACCTCCAAGCTACAGAAATCACATGTCACCTCTTAACAAGCCACTGAAATTGCACGCGACCTCTGAACAAATCTGGAAATCACCTGTGATCACGAAGCTGAGTCAAACAGAAGTCACAGCACACAAAGCTGAGTCAATACGAAGTCACGGAACACAAGGTTCACACAAACAGAATCTTACCAATCAAGAACAGATGCATATATATGTACTGAGCTCTGGGACATATTGAAACAGAGAACCAAAACAAATAATAACTACAACTTCCAAACACACAAACATGACCACCGAGATCTACAACTGCATCTGTGCTGACATTTGGAATGCCATTGTCAACCGAGCCACACCCCCTCTACCCCTCATGAATATCCATAGCCTCGCACCCCTCTACTTCGTGGAAGTCCGATGGAATGCCCTGAACATGCTTAATAAGACCCACCAGATCGGATAAATCTCAAGCTACTACCAGATCGGCCGCCTTCTGGAAGATATGGTCGAACATCACCACAATACAGACATTATCCAGATGTCTTAACACCAGAAGCTCATCACCTGCAAACACTGAGAACTCTTCTATGAGTACAGCACCTTTATTCCCTGCCTCCGAGTTACTACCAGCAAAATGGTTGCTACCCTGTCCTATGGCCAAATCGATGACATGATACAAGAACTCAACCACAAGCATCTTGAATATGTTCAGACTACTGACAGAACCTTCTCACACCCCGATGACCACATCCTGCAAATGCCCCAAGTTGGATACGCTATGAAGGATGTCTATGATATAATCAACTTCGACAAAGACGAAGCAGAAGACAATGATCCCTCCGACACCGATATGACATCAAGCCAAGGATCTCTACCAACCCTGATCACACTGCCAACCTTGCCGATGAACTTACAACAGTTCATAACCACATATGAGACTTATTGGAACAATGACCACTGGCACGAATACCAATCTGCATTCATCCCCAATTACTTCAACTACAACAAAGAGACCGGAGAACACAATCTGTACCTTCAGACAACCCTCGAGATCAAACCAACAACTCCACCACCTGAGTATGAGCGACATGAACCACAGCCGCCAGCTTACTACAACCTCATGACTCATAGTGCTATAACCTATAGAAGGTATACAGACAGCGAATCCGATGAAAGCGAAAACAATACACCCCTCCTTCGTCTACCAACACCTTACCCAGCATACGAGACAGACGATGCTATCCTATGGGACAGAGATGAAGTTCCAATGTATTATTACCTCAGTCAACAAGGAGAAGTAATCCGCAAACCACTCTTCCTAGATGACTACTTCTTCAGAGATGATGCAATTGATGGTGATGTCATCGAAGACTATCCAGACAGCATGTAAACCTATAATAGATTAGCAGTCATAGTATAGTTAGATTAGTCTTGTACTACATAACTGCATTCTGACTCAGCAAAGCACTTAGTGCTACATCCATATTTAGCATAGTCCAGATAGCCCCTTACTAGTATAAATACCCCCTCCCCCAGACCTCAGAATCTCAGACCTGAACAATCCGAACACAACTCCTGAGCACTTCCCCACAATATCCCTTCTTACAAATACTCCTAGTATAGCAATATCATGAATAGCAAATAAATCTATTTAATAACCCACAAACCACTCTTAAGTAAATCTGCTCCCCATTAGGTCCTACTTCTAACCCTGTTACGAAATTTCCTAATTGGGTATTGTCTGCAGCAATACACCAATTCAACTAAGCTGGTCTTAGTTTCTTGAACTTCCTGAAATACAGAAAATCCTAAACATCCAGAACTAGTCCAAAAAGGACTTTGGTTGAGACATCAACTTGATCTTGAAATCAATAAGCATAGAGGATGTACTCCATATGAAATTGATCTTGACCATAAGAAAACAGTCTTCCAGAATATCCAGAACTTCCAGAAAACCCTTCCAGAACTACGTAATAGTTACTCTAAAAAGCAACCCTCTTACAACTTGGTAGCAGCAGTTTACAATCCAATTCCACTTCAAGACGCTTCCTCACCCCGCTACAAACCCTTCTGTGAATTCTTACAAGTTGGTATAAAGCCCAACCTCTGACCTGGAATTTATCGTAAACCATCTGACAATCTGGAGAGAATTGAACCTGATGTACAAGAACAATTTGACCTCCACACCTGCAACAAGTGGGATAAACTTCATTCAAAGAAAGAAGTACTCCGATTAAACCAGCAAATAGGCGAAACCCTATTCACCGAACTCCTTGCACTACACCCAGCAAGTCAGGATGAAGAAGGTCTTATAGAAGCCTTCTTTACTCTTCTCAATAAGAGTTTTATCAGCTCCACAAATCCGAGTGACCTAGGATAACCAGTAGCAGTCTTTCTAGCCTTAGTTCCTCACGAAGCCCAAGCCTCTGTAGCCAAGTGGCTCAACTCTACCAACTTTCACCGAACCAGGACCAAGACCACGTTATACTACCGATTCCAGAACAGCAAGGTCTGCCACATTCTTAAAGAAGAAGCAAGAGAAACTCTTCATCAACTACCTGATCCCGAACCTGAAGCAGGCCCTGCTACAGCCCTACCTGAATCCGAAACCAATACTGAACCAGAACTTGACTTTGAATTAAGTCCATCTGAAATCAGATATACAACTGATTCTATCTATTTTGACGCCAAGCAAACCCAAGTACACAGAGACCAAACTGAAGAGGAGGAGGAGTATCTCAGTGAATTCAATCCTGGATACACTGCCGAAGGAGACAAACCTCCATCAGGACAGAACACACCTACACAGCAACAGACAGCTATCTATCAAGCCCTTACTCCAGACCCACAACTATTACTCCAGCAACTTACACAGACCTAAAGAACCCCATCACACTCTGCACCAGTACCTCAAATAGTACCAGTAACACCACTACCAGTAGTCCAACTGCCTCCAGTAAACAACATGGCAAACCAACAGATTCTAGACCTTACAGCCCAGGTAGCCATAATGGTAGCAACCATTACTGCCTTAGCTGAACAGACCTGACCTACAAAAAATCTGAGTCTACCTACCTTCAATGGTACTGCACAAGAAGTCCAAAGCTTCATTAGTGTAGTTGACACCAATTTTGAAGCCAATCAATGGACCAATGAGCGAGTTGCTGACCGCGTTCTGACAAACAATCAAGACCACACTCTGGAACAACTCTTTGCTACCACTACAGCCTATGTCCACCGAGTTGTTACATTCTTCCAAGGACCTGCTGAAGAATGGTGGCGAACCCTTCCCAAAAAACCCCTCACATGGGACACCCGACCTGCAGTAGTTGCTCAGAATGCAGCAAATAATGCCCCAGGATATGGAGACCATCCTGTAGCCCCTGGACTTAAACAACTCATGATTGCTCAATATCATAGTGAAACCATGATTGCTGAATCCCGAGTAAAACTCCACAACCTCAAATTTGATGTACATGGCAAGGAGGAATTCGAAACCTTCTGTACAAAACTTGAGTCACTCCTGAACACTATTGGCCTAGGATATATTACCAATGATGAAGCACGAAATGGTACAAGAGCAGATCATTTATTCGATGCTCTGCCAGAATAGCTTACTAGAAAAATCTGAGAACAAGGATGCCCAGTTGGTTGTGACCACCAACAATGGTGCCTGGCAAGGATCAAGACTATGGTCAAGCAGATCCTAACAGCTGGACCCATTCTGTCCTGAAGACAATTCAACAACAAGGAAAAGACTTGGACCAAAAAAGAAGAACCCAAGTATGAAGCATCCCGAGCTCCCTCAACATCCACTTCATGGACACCCAGAAATCATGAACCCACCCAGCCGAGTACCTTCAAGAAACTCACTGAAGGTGAAAGGAATGAACTTAGAAGAAGTGGAGCATGCTTCTATTGCCGAAAGACAGGACACATGGCCAGTGCCTGCCCTAATCGAAAACCCCGAACAGCAACATGAGCAACTGTTACCACTCTGCACCACCTCAACAATCTGACCACCAGAATACTAAACTTTGTCAAGTTAAGACAAACTGCTAAGGCCCCAACCAAAGGAAGTCAAAAAGCAGCTGGATATGATCTATATGCAGCTGAAGAAGCTACAGTCTCCAACTGAGAAGCCAAACAAGTCTATACAGGAATCAGCATCCAAATCCCTGAAGGACATGTTGGAAGAATATGCTGTCGCAGCAGCCTAGCATTGAAAGGACTCTCAGTAGAAGGAGGAGTCATTGATGAAGATTACACAGGCAAAATTATTGTCCTCATCCGAAACCACAGTTGGACACCCTTCAAGATTCCCATTGGATTCTATATTGCCCAAATCCTATTCGAAAAAATTGAGTCAACCCTGACAGTCAAGGAAGTCCCGGAACTACTGCCCACCATCAGAGGATCCAAAGGATTTGGCTCATCAAACAAGGCCCCAGTCTAACCTACTATGAACAAAGAAGAACAATTCTACAAGAAAATCAAAGATGGATATATACCAAGTGGCTGATGTCCCCATGGTATTGGAATGTACTCTTCCCGAATGATTGATGATTGCTTCTCTTGTGTCAATGAACTGGCTCAAAGAAGAACTAACAGAAGGAAAGCCCCTACAACCGAAATCACCACCATTGGATTAGACAAACTGCTTACACTTAAAGCTTTTGTCAACCGAGCACCTGTCAAGATCATGATAGACAGTGGTACCTCAGGCAACTTCATCAATGAAGAAATAGCCAACAGACTCAAGGTCTTCACCTCTCCAGTACAACAAACTCAAGCAGTTGCCACAGCTGATGGAACCTCACATGTCATTAGCAAGGAAGTCTGCAACCTACCCTTCTGAATCGGTGACTATTGAGTATATGTTACCCTTCAAATTGTACCACTCCCTGACAACGAAATCATCCTTGGAACTCCATGATTAAAATAAGAGAACCCTATGATCGATTGGGTAAACCATTCTCTGACCATCAAGAAAGGATGCCACAACTTCAAACTGCAAGGCGAAAAGGACCCACTCAACTCTAGTAACCCTGGACCAAAGATCACCCATATCAACAAGCTACAACTCAAGAAATTGGCCAAGAAATGCCCTCTCTTTGCTATCTCCATCTGTCCATTCAAAGGAGAACCCGAGAACTCTGAAGAAGACTTTTCCAAAGTTGACAGCCATGTCAGACCACTACTCCAGAAATTCCGAGACATATTTCCGAAGAAACTTCCAAAAGGCCTACCTCCCAAACGAGCAGTAGACCATACCATCAAGACTATTCCAGATGCCAAGCCAGCCTTCAAGTCAATCTACCACATGTCTCCGAGAGAAATCGATGCACTCAAGAAAGAAATTGACGAACTCCTAGAACAAGGATTCATCAGACCCAGTGTATCACCCTATGGTGCACCAGTCCTCTTTGTTGTCAAGAAAGGAGGAGACCTGCAAATGTGTATTGATTACCATGACCTCAACAAACAGACCATCAAGAACTGTTGCCCACTACCCAGAATTGATGAAATATTCGATAGGCTTACCAACCCACAATTCATGAGCTCCTTTGACCTGCGAAATAGTTACTGGCAAATTGCTATAAAAGAAGAAGATATCTACAAGACAGCCTTCCGAACCCGCTATGGACATTTCGAATTCCTCGTTATGCCCTTTGGCTTAACTAATGCTCCTGCAACCTTCCAGACACTGATGAATACCATCCTGCACCCATACTTGGACAAATTTGTTGTGGTCTACATTGATGATATTCTAGTCTTCAGCAAAACCCTGGAGGAACATCTCGAACACCTTGAGCTAGTACTACTGAAACTCTGAGAGAACAGACTTTTCGCAAAACTCAGCAAGTGCGAATTTCTCCTGAAAGAAATCCAATTCCTTGGACACATTGTCACGCCAAATGGAATCAAAGTGGACCCCAGCAAAATCTCCACAATCAAATATTGGCCCAGACCCAAGAAGCTGAAAGACCTCCAGTCATTCCTGGGACTAGCGAACTATTACAGACGATTTGTTACCAACTTCACCAAAATCGCCACTGCCCTTACCCAAATGACCAAGCATAGCAAGAAAGAAGAACAGCCCTGGACCATGAAACAAGAGAAAGACTTCAACAATCTTGCAAATTGGGGATCCGAACAAGATACCGCCTTCCAAGCACTGAAGGATGCTTTGATAACCACTCCAGTACTTCAAGCGGCAAATCCTGCCCTACCATATGAAGTTACCACCGATGCCTCTGACCTAGCTCTTGGAGCAGT
>RBNI01007166.1:0-10584 GCA_003990745.1 Jimgerdemannia flammicorona | reverse complement strand
ACCGCCACCACCTGACCCCCTTGCCCCACATCAGGAACCCCAAAGCGCACCTGCTGGGCCCCCTGCATCTTTGCATCCACCATCGGCCCTCTCTTCCCAACCGGGCCCCTCCTGATAAGTGGGGGGGTGGTATCCAACTCCGGCTCCCACACCTCAAAGGTACCGTCCGCAAACGGGTTCTTGCCCTGCGCCCCTCCAGCCCCTGCCTCCTTGGCCTCCACCTCCTCCCCTCCTTTCCCAGCCCAGACACTGGCTTCCGCGCCTCCAGACTCCTCAGTTCCAACTGCCGTCTTCTTCACCTCTCCCATCATACTTGCCAACAGCTCTCTCTGCCTCAAGCGCCCCTGGGCCCGCTCCCACTGCTTCTTATCCATACAGACACGCTTCCCACCCACTACTTCGAGATGCGTCGACTCCTCATACAATTTCCAGGTCTTCGCCCTCCTCTCCACAGCACTACCCAGCTCCTCCAGTGCCTCCAACAAATCCTCCTCCTCCTCTTCACTCCCTTTCACCCTTAACACCTTGCAGACAAAGGCCCCCCACATCAGCACCGAGGGCCAGTCACTCCCCTTCCCTGTGGCCTCCTTGCCTGCCAGCCGAATCCTGACATCCACATCTCCTGTCCTGATCTCAGTCCCCTCCCATACTTGAAAGCCGACGTCTACAATGTCACTATACTCCAACATCACCTCCTCCACCCTCTTCCTCGTCTCCTCCTTAGTCACCATGGGCACCCCCTTCACCCAAAGCTGCACTACCCTGGGGTCCCAACGCAAGCACCGTACCATGGGGACCACTACCTCCCCAACCACAACACCAGTCTTCAGTGCCTCGTCTAGTGGACCTGCCTCCTCAAAGCCCACCTCAACCCCCTCCAGACCCTTCAGAAACTTCACCGAAGCCGCTCCAGCCACCTGCTTCGAGACAAGCCCCAGCACCATCCTTGCCGTCACTGCCAAGCCCCGGAAGCACAAGGTCACCGTGAACTCCGAGATTGATTTCTTGAGTAATGGGGCCACTACCAGCCCCGTCACACCATCCGCCAGGTCCCCCTTCTGCATCGGGAACCCCTGTCCCCCCTGGCCATCAGCCGTCACATCTCTTTTTTTCTCCAGATTCACCATCACGCCACCATCAGCAGTCCCGCCACTACCCCCAGCAGCCCCTCCACTTCCCCCACCTCCCACCAGCGAAGGCCCAGCTCCCCCAGAAACCTCAGCCTTCTGTTTCCCCTTCCCTCCATCCTGATCCCTGCGGGCTCCCATTGGCCAGCCCCCAGTCCTCAGCGTATCCGCAAAGCTCTGCCTCTGCTGCCCTCCAGCTCCCCCACCAGTGCCACTGCCACTACCCGAGCTGCCCTATCCACTCGAGCCACCGAAAGACCCCATCCCCAGCCCATGCCTCCTCCCAACATGCTGCCAGTCGAAAGCCCCAGGTCCACCCGACCTGGTACGCACCTCGGCTTGCTTGCTGCTCGACATTTTCTTAGTATCTTTCTCTAATAAACGACTTGAAAGTGTGTTGTAAAAGTGTGTGTAACGCGAATTGTAGCAGAGAAAGATGTCTATTTGAGAATCTCTATCATCTACTTACTTATATATATTATTTCAAATATATATTAAATCTCATCATTTATAATACTCTTGATTCTCTTAATGAGCTCATTGAAAAGCTATAGAAGTTAATAAAGAAGATAAAAAATTCAGTACAATAATAAATACAACTGATAAAAGTCTATTAATCCTCTAGAATTCACATTTTGAAGCCTCTTTTAGATATTATGACAAGATAGAGTTCTATATATAAAATGTTAATATATACTCTAGAGATTTATAAGATAAGATTTTAAACCTATTTATATAGATTTTGAAATATGATTTAGAAGTATTTTGATACTAAATAAATTGATATTATATCTAAATAGATTTTGGATATATTGTGTACTATAGATAAGTAACTAAGCAATATATCTGAAGATACATGGCAATAATTTGAATTGATTTTCCAATTTCTCAATTCTTTTACCAAAGCGACAACTATAATATCAGCTATGCTGGACATCTAGTAGATGGTAGACTACTGAAATATGAGGAGTGCTATAATATAGAACTAGTTGGAGGATTCGTGCAGACTCCAGAATATTGACTGAGAGAGTGTGAGATTCTGGAGACTTTTGGATAGTGGTAGGAGACTAGCTAGGTGTGAAGAAGAGACCAGATAGAGAGAGAGGTCACTGGAAAGATTTGAGACCTAGGTTGATGGGAGGTGTAGGCAATGAATGACTCACTATAGGGTGGGTTTTAGCTGTATAGGTGGGGCTGGCTGGACATTGGCTCTTTGTTTTTGAGGAGAGATGATAGCTGGATTTGTAAGAGAGGTTGTTGAGATGAGAGGAGTTGATAGGAGATTTGCTGACAGAGTGGTGGATTGGATGGGGTCCCCAGAGTGAGCATCACTATTATCTAGTGGAAGAAATTTATAAATAGAGTAGTGGGTGGGTAGAGGTGATTAATGACCTAGTGATCTTTAATAGAGAGAGTGTGGGGAGGAGGAGGGGGACTCTAGGGGGATTAGATAAGGGTGGACTCAATATATTATTTGTATATTGGATATATGGCTGTATTAATAAAGAAAGAAGTCCAAGAGATTATAAAAAAAAAAAACCCCCCCATAATATTAGCTTTAAAGTATTCTATAATAATAGCTATTTATACTATTTAATCAGCTATATGATCACCTTTATCAAACTGGTAAATATTTAAATAGATATATATATGATTTTGAATGTAATTTTATATATTTATAAATTTAGAAACTAATTTAGTTAGTATTAGTAAGTAATATGTATATATTTCAATTATATTTTTTATTTTTTTATAGACAATACTTACTGCTACTAAGAATATATATACGAAACTTCTAAAGTATTACTACAAGATAACATTATTATAAAGCATAGCTTTGCTCTTAGATTTATATATCAATATATATTATTTTTATTATGAGTAATAGAAAAAAAATCCTTAATTGATAAATAGAAGAATTAGATAGAATATATCTAAAAAAGAAGAAGTATAAGTTTATTAATACTACTATTATACTCTCAATATTCTATAATATCAATAATTTTATCAACTCAATATATGAGAAGAAACAGTATATCAATATAGATAATAAGCTAAAATAGTAGATAATACTGTTATGTTTTTTAATTAACTTGGTTGATTTTTACTCATATTTCTCTATTTTAGTTATTTGTCAGAGAATTTAGCTAATATTTATATAGATATACTAGATTGATAGTAGTGAAATTAATTAATATATCTTAATCTTTCATGAATAGCTTATAATTATCTTACTCTAATATCTCAGAAGAGCAGTATCTACTAAGGAATTGAGATTATCTCTACTATTCAGATGAAGAGACTTTCCTATAAGAAGAGAAATATCTACTATATTTATATAGTATAAGAAGTCACTAAAGCTCCAAGTAGCTTAATACTATCAGAGATCTAAGAACTATTTGAGAAATTTTAAAATATATTTCAGAAACCCAAAGGACTTTTACTAAGGTACTAAATTCAATATGAAATTGATCTTATCTTAGAATTCAAACTACTATATATATAAGAGTATCTAATCTAAACTCAAGATTCTCAAGGATAAGCTGATCAAATTACTAATCTAAGAATATATTAAATCTAACTGTTCTCTATTTAGAGCTCTTATTTTATTTTTTTAAAAAAGGATAGCTTTCTATAAATATGTATTAACTATAGAGCTCTCAACAAGATCACTATTAAGAACTAATATACTTTACTCAGAATTGATGAGCTATTACATCAAATCTTCAAAACCAAAACTTTCTCTCTATTTGACTTGTGAAATAGATACCATCAGATCCTCATTGATGAGAAGAATGTTGAAAAGACAGCTTTCTGAATATATTTTGGATACTACTAGTTCTAAGTCATATCTTTTGGCTTAATCAATATACCAAAAATCTTCTAAAATCAGATGAATGATATCTTTGGACTATTGCTCAATATTTGTATTCTGATATATATTAATGATATATATTAATTTATAGCAAAACTGTAGAACTATACTATATCTATTTCAGATAGATACTAATTCTATATAAGAATACTAGCTCTATGCTAAGATGAGTAAATGTAAATTCTACAAAAATCAGGTCAAATATCTGGAATATATTATCTTTGCTAAAAAAATCAATATAGACCTCTGAAAGGTATCAGCTCTCTAAGATATTTCTATCTCTACTATCCTTAAGCTACTGTAGTACTTTCTGAGTATTGCAGAATACTACCAAAGATTCATTCTGAGATACTCTGCAATTGCTACTTCAGTCTGGCCTATAAAGAAGTCAATATTCAGACTGAATAGATCTCTAAATATACTAAGACTATAGATCATCTCAAGAGACTTCTTATAGAGGCCTCTGTACTAATTGTACCAGATCCTATCAAAGCATTCATACTGACCACATATGTCTCTAATGTTACCATTGGGATAGTACTCAGTCAAGAAGACTGCCCAGTAGTCTATCTCTCCCAGAAGCCCAAGTTTATAAAAATTTAATATACTATTCATGAGAAGAAACTTCTGGCCATTATTACTATACTTTAAAAATAGTGCTATTTTCTTCTGAGACAGCTACTTGTAATATATACTGATCACTATATTTTATTATATATTAACACTCAGTCTGTACTGACCCATAGATAAGCCTATTAGATGGAAATTATTATTCTCTTTGATATGAAAATCAAATATATCCCAGATAAGACCAACTGTATAACTGATGGTTTCTTTAGATATATATATAGAGGGTGAACTTGTCTTTATAGTTGAAGTAATTAGTGACCTTACCCAATTTATCAAGGATAGCTACTAGCAAGACAGCCCTCTGTTGAAATTTCTTTAGCTCTATAATGACCCTGAGGCTGAGGTCTCAGAACTCATGAAAAGGATGGCCAAAAGATTCATCTACTGTAAAGAACTCATTTATAGAGATATGATAGAGTAGTAGTACCTAAGGATGATACTCTGTAACTCAAAATAATGTAAGAACTCTATGATATTGTAATAGAGAACAGACGAGACGCGACGAGCGATCACATGACCCGGCGAGCGATGACGTCATACGATCGAGTGCGACATACAATATTACAAATGATAGACGAACGATGCGAAACGACGCGAAAAACGATATCCAGCTTATCCCCGACAATCGGTGCCATAGCAACTATTGCCATAGCAGCTGATCATTGCCTAGTAATTGAGGTCCTGATCATAAAGTGTTTTTTGCCACAAACCACCTGACAAAGGTCACAATCACAAACCTCACTATAGTTACCAAATTAGTTACTCATACTTAGTCAGAAATCACGGACCAACTTGTATAAATACCCCCCAGTTTCCATCCGAAATAAAGCAGTTTTAGTTCAGTCCTTAATACAAGAATCAAGTCCCCCCCCCATACATACACATTCCCCTGAGTCTTAATAATGATATCTAAGTAACTCTAGTGTTTCTGACTAAACTCCAGAAGCCTAGCTAATTTCTACCAGAACTGAGACCAGTATATAAATCTCCAAAGACTTAAGTAAACTCATTGAACCTGAATTCCAAGGTGAATTCAGTCTGTGCACAATAAAAAATAAGACTCTTGAAAGATAGGGCAAATAAAAAAGACCTTTTTTTTTTTTTTTTTTTTTTACGAACTCAATGTCCTGTGGATTTTTATTAGAAAGAAACCTAGACTATATAGGCCAAAACCCTCCCCCACCACCCACCAAGCACTGTCTCTCCATTAACCTAGGCTAGCTATTATCCAGCTATATTAGGTGCAGCAGAGCCTATTTGGCCTATACCTCATTCTGCACACTATACTCTCCCTACTACCAGGGAAAACCCAGCTATATGCCAATGACCGAAAGCACATACCAGAGGACCCAACATATGTATAAGGCCATGCCCGAGCTGAATAGAATAGCCCCTATCACCCCAAAGAGAATGACAGACAAAAAAAAAACTCTCATTAAAGCACAACATGGTGGGTAGAACCTGGTTCTCCCAGTTGAGGTGAGTAAAGAACTTATATATGATAGCCATCTCCTCTCTCATTTCAACAACACCCAAAAAGCAGTCATCTATGCCAGAACTGCACTTGCCAGGAAGCTCACCAAAGCCAGAGGGCCCCACCACAGGTACCAAGGACCTGCAGGTAACCTATACTGAGCACTTGATGCCTAAGGTCAGCTGACTTCCTACATAGCCCAAGACATACTAAGACAGCACCTTGTTGGTGACAGCAAAAGGAAGAAGGCACTGCACCAAAACGAATATACTCTAGACACAGCTAAAGGTACCAGAAACTACAAAAAAGTAAAGAAGACACCAATCTGACACTGATAAAGGAGCAACTTATCACTATTGCCTCTCTCCCACTATTCTGCAACAGGTACAGCAAACCAACCCGAGGTAGAGGGGGTAATAATTGTGAAAAGTAGACTCAGAAGGTTGTCTACCAAACCATTGTGACCAGTAAGGTAGCAGAGAAAGGGGTAGATGAATAAAAAAGACCTTTGAAATATAAGGCACTGCTACTACAACTACTTTCAAGTGAGCACTTCCTCAAACTGAAGGCTTCTTGATACACATTGTGTGCTAAGTCTCTAAGTAATACCTTATTTCCCTAAATATTCAAAGAATAAGAGAGAGATAGAAATAAGAGTTATTACAGATACCTCTACTACAGGATATTTTAATTCCAAAAAGACCTTCAATCTCTTCTCAAGAGAATTCTACTAGTCCAAAATAACCAAGGACATCAGGATCTTTATGGTCTCATATAAAATATACCAAAGATTCAAGAGTAGTAATAAACTATCAGTAGGTCTCCTGTAATCTCTATCTATCTCTAGTCATAACTGAGACTAAATTACAATAGACTTTGTTATCCAGTTACTCAAGATCAAGATAAGATAGAATATTATTGGTATTTATAAACTATCTGAATAAATAAGTCTATTTTATATCTACTAAGATTACTGCTATAGCCCCTGAGATTGCTAAAATCTTTCTCAACTAAGTATTCAGACTGTATAATATATCTAGTACTATTATATCTAACAGAGATGCTAAGTTTATAAGTAACTTCTGAAAGACATTTTTTATACTTTATAGTACTAAGCTAAAGTTCTCTATAGCTTATTATCTCCAGAAAGATAATCAGACTGAGTATATTAACAGAACTCTCAAACAGATGCTCAGTATCTTTTATTATTATAAGTAAAATAATTATGACAAATATCTGACAGATACTGAGTTTATCTATAAAATAATTAGCAACTTCTATAAAGAAGACTAATATCTAAAGATCCTGAGTATAGTTGTGAAATTAGTAGTTCTAGCTATACAAGACTTAGTTAAGACCATATCTGATCTTATTCAAATAATAAGAGATGCTCTTATTAAAGTACAGGACTATCAGAATAAGTATACTAACTTGAAGTAAAGAGAAGTTTTCTATAATATCAGTAACAGAGTTATACTTAGAACCAATCATCTCTATCTAGATATCTTGATCCAGCAATCCTTTATGATACTTTATACCAAAGAATTAGACTATATAAGATTGTGGAAAAAAAATTAGCAATGTTAACTATAAGCTATAACTTTTTTACAATATCTGGATCTCTCTAGTATTCTATATCAGTCAATTAGTAGACTACTACAAAAATACATACAGTTCCACCACTACTCTTAATTAGAATTAATGACTCTAAGAAATTCAAAATTAAGAAAGTTCTTAATTACAAGATTTGCAAATATATCAAAATAGTTAAACAATTTTTCCTTATCAAGTAGAAGGATTACTATACTCATAATATTATCTAGAAAAAAGAAAAAGTACTAGAATATATATATAAAGTCCTCTAGAACTATATGGAAATACTCACTCCATAGTAAGGATGGGAACTATAACTCTAAAACCAGAATATATAGTAAATATAAAGGAGAATATTATATTTATCTAAGATATATAATAATGAATACTGATAGAAAAGAAATACCATAATTAGTCTATGAGATAAAAAATTATTCTATTGAAAAACTCCTCTGGACCTCTTATTTAATTATATCAAAAAAACTATATTATAATTAGTACAATATATAGTGACTATATCAGCATAGTATAATACTTATCAGTAGTTATAGAAAGTCATCTAATTAGGTTTAAACTCTCAGTCTGCTGTCTGGAGGATAATGTCTTAACAGAGTGACCAACTTCTTATCTAAAGTTAAAAGTAGGAAATTTCTAGCTAGTGATATCTAACATATTGTATACAACTAGTACATACTCTACTTATACCAATAGGCCATACATTTTTATAATAGTTATAAGGAATATAATTACAATGAAAAGAAGTTACACTATATCAGTAAAAAGACATAAATATCTAGAGCAGAAATACACCACAACTCTCATTTCTTTTTTACTCTCTAATAAAGTAAAAGACTATAAGAATGTCTGCTATCTGCTGCCAAACTACTGACTATATCCAATCTCTCCTAAATGAGGTAGACCATCTCTTTGGATATATCTAGATTATTATTCAAAGAAGAAACTGCTACTCTGAGACTCTTAATCTCTTCAGTCAGAATCTGGGACACTATATTCTCAACTACTGAGAAGTCATCAAAAGGGCCTATCTTACTATCAGCTGTCTAGAAATCTGGTATAAGTATGAAATTGGATACCAACTTCTCTAATATGATAATGATCTAACTATCAAATAAGTTGCTGATTGTACCCTCTAAGATAGATACAAATAAAGACTAATTAAGAAGATCTATCAAATTCTGCAGTATTCACCTTTTGCAATTCCCAATCTCAACTTCATATAACTGAAGGACTTTCAGAACCTCTTCTTCTCCAAGATTGATGAATTTGAAATCAAGGTAGCCACTGAAGCCCACTTCTGAATCTCTCTCAAGTTTATTAACTATAAACTCTACTAGAGCTCCCTCTTGAATGATGACTCCAACCAATGGCTCTAAGATCTTTCTGATCTTTTTGAAAGACTACTTACCTGAATAGATATCTTTAGATACAATCAGTAAGTTCTTTACTTAGATGGCTCCAATTGTATTAAATAGAGGACCCCTACCCTAATACTTAGAGATATATAAGAACTATTTTAGACTGCCTAAGTATGGAAGGTTATTGACAGAGTCTGAAGAGATATTGGAGCTCTGGTGGTGGAAGGTTAGGTGATATTACTGGGTTGGTACTCAGAAGGAGATTGGTAGGAGAGATTGATGACTTACAGAGAGGTGTTGGACAGATCCTCAGAGTCTGAGTACAGATGGCTACCTATTGGCATTGGGTTTTTGATGGAGGGCAGTGGATGGGTGTTGGAGAGTTGGTGGTGGTCAGTCAGAGAAGTGGTACAACAACCCCAGATCTGGTATCTTGTTTTTTTTTTTTTTTGGTAATGCAATCATGTATTTTCTTTCATTCTATTTAAAAAGGAACCTGACCTCAAGATGTACGACCCAGTTTTTGAACTGCATTTTTTTAGGGATTGTTCGTATTCTGAATGCAAACGTCATTCTGCCGACATGCGGCTCAGTCACACGGCCAGAACATGTGAAACCAACAGCTTCACGCAATCAAAGCCAACAAGACACAGCTCTCAAAAGGTATATTTTTTTTTGATAAAGAATAACTATTTCCATATTCATCACGGTGCTCTTTTCTTATTTGAAATTTCCCACTTTTTCAAGTGTCACAGTTGGGAAAGTCATCCTCTTTGCAAATCTTAATCTCGAGCCACAATAGGTGAGCAATCCCATCATGACTGCCTATCTCGAAACACGAACTTGCAAATATACCGTTACAAACATCTGTTCGGGCACCAATCCAAGGAACCACTCACAGTCCCGTGTGGGTTTTTGTCGATGGTGAGGGGACATATATACATGGAATATATGAGCCATGTGCCAAGTATCCTAGAGCCTGCAAAGAAGATCATCGCTGCCTTGTCATTGATTCTGTGTATAATGTAAAAGTCAATAATTGTAAAGCACCCCGAAATGCCCTTGGACAATAAAATGTGCCCGAATGAGCTTCTGCACGAAGGTGTTGGGTGAGGGAAATGAAGAGAGGCGCGAAGATACCTGTCTGTGATAGCCCACTAGATAGTAAAGCTTACCCAACAAAACAGGAGAAAGGGGTGCCAAAAGATAACATGTATATACGCAATTCAGTCCCTGTTTATTGTCTCTGTTACAATGCATGATTTTTTGCCTTCAAACGCGATCCCAAAAAGCAATATTTTTTTTACATCATCCGAAATCCCCATCCAATACTGTTTTTCGATGATTTGATCAAGTGCCATTTGCGCGAGTGTATCCAGGTTGTTGTTTTCGCGGGCAACCTTGAGCTCCATCACGATCCCAGGCAGTGCGCCCCGCAACTTAGGTTCTGCACGAACATCGAACCGCCCAAGCCCAGCCTCTCGATTGGATCTGACATTGTATCCACGA
>RBNI01007165.1:0-10586 GCA_003990745.1 Jimgerdemannia flammicorona | reverse complement strand
AAAAAAAAAAAAAAAAAAAAATAGAAGATGAAGAAGACACAGAGGTCTTCATGCACTCAGTGAACAAGAACAAGAATAAGAACAAGACACCCAAGCTCACAGATGAGCAGTGGTACAACAAGATTATCAATGGCTATGTCCCTTAAGGAAGATGCCCCCATAGTACTAGGATGTACTACTCTGAACACCTGAATGACTACTGGTCCTATATCAGTGAAGTCAGGAAAATCTGCCAACAGAAATATAAGCAAGAAGCCACTGAAGCAAAAAGGAAAGCTGAAGAAGATGATCAGCCCCCAGAGCTTCAGGCTGACAGTGATGATGAGGAGGAATAAGAATCCAACATCACCCTCAAGGTCAAGAAGTTTCACCCTGAAGCCAAGATCCCAGAATATAAGACTGAAGGAGCCATAGGAATGGACCTTGCCAGCATTCAAGATGCTATCCTTGAACCACAGACCACCACCCTACTTAGCACTGGAATTGGAGTCAAGCTGCCAGAGAACTACACTGGAATTATCAAGACCAGGAGCAGTCTGGCCAAAAGTGAAATCTCAGTTGAAGGAGGATTAATTGACTCTGATTACACTGGTAAGATCTTCCTCATAGTCAGAAATCACAACCCCACCACCCCATTTGAAGTCAAGAAGTATGACAGGATTGGCCAGATGCTGATCCACGAAATCAAGAAGCCCAAGATCATAGAAGCCATTGAACTTACCAAGACCAAGAGAGAAGAACAAGGCTTTGAATCTACTGGAAGAGGAGCCTATGCTGCCACCAAGATTACCAAACTTGAGTATAAGAAAGACAAAGACCAGAACAAGCACATATATACCATGGAGAAAACTTTCCCCTGGAGGAATAACTTCTCAAGATCCTGTACTGGAACAAAGAAGTACTTGCTATAGACTTTAGGGATATCCACAATCAAGAACCAAAGTACTACCATAAAGTTGATACTGGTGATACCAAGCCCATCTATCAGAAAGCCAGACCAATACCACCTATCTACAGAGAGTGGCTGTGAGCAGAACTCAAGGAAATGAAAGAAGCTGGAATCATCAAGCAAGCTATCAGCCCCTGGGCCTCACCCATTGTCCTTGCCCTAAAGAAAGGAAGCAAACCTGGAGAGTTTGCACCAAGACTCTGTATTGACTACAGGAAGCTCAATGCCATCACCAAGAAGGATAGGCAGCCCTTGCAAAATATTTAAGAAATCCTTACCACTCTTGGAAGTGAAGCCAAATACTATACCACCTTGGATCTGTTCTCAGGCTTCCATCAGATTGGTCTCACACAAGATGCCGATGAGAAATCAGCCTTCATCATACCTGATGCCACCTATATCTACCTGCGAATGCCATTTGGAATATATAATACCCCAGCAAGTTTCTAGTAAATGATGAACAGAGTCTTCAGCAACAAGATTGGAAAATAGCTCTTTGTCTATGTTGATGATATGATCATCTTCAGTAATACTACACAGAAACATATCAATTATATACAGCTAGTCCTCAAGAAGCTCAAGGAGCATGGCCTCTATATCAAGCCCAAGAAATGCAAGTTTGCAGCTCAGGAAATCGCCTACCTAGGATACCTCATCAACCAGACTGGAATCCACACAGACCCCATGAAGATTTAGACTGTTGTAGCCTACCCAAGACCCAGGACAACCACAGAAGTCCATGCCTTCCTTGGACTGGCCAGCTACTACAGAAGATTCATCAAAGGATATTCTAACATTGCAGCACCTATCTATGAGCTACTGAAGAAGGAAACCAAATTCGAATGGACCAAGAAGTACCAAGAAACCTTCAATGAACTCAAGACTAGGTTGACCCAAGCACCTATCCTCAGAAGACCAGATTGGAACCTAGAATTCATCCTGTAGACAGATGCAAGTACTATAGGATTTGGAGCAGTTCTAGCTCAGAAGAAAGATGGATATGAATATGTCATCTCCTATGCAAGCCGAGGTACCTGTGGAGCAGAACAGAACTATGAGTCATACAAGCTTGAATGCTTAGCAGTAGTTTGGGCAGTAGACAAGTTACACTACTACCTAGCCAGAAAATACTTCACTATTCAAACAGATTATTCCACTTTTGCCTAGTTATTCCACACTCTGAACCCCAAAGGAATATATGCCAGATGGATCTATAGGCTGCAAGAGTATGACTGTACTGTCAAACACTACTTAGGAAAGACCAACACCAATGCTGATACACTCTCAAGGATACCCTGAAATACTCCCATCAAGACTATTCAATATGAATAAAGAGCTATACTATGGATTAATCAGCTACCTTAAGCAGCAGAAGATGCCCAACCACCTCAAACCCTGGACAACCACTATCATCAACCAGACTTGGAAACAGTTTGAACTAGACAACACTACACTCAGAAAAGGAGGAAAGCTAGTAATACCCAAACACAAGAAGTATCAAGTAATGAAGGAATTATATAAGCAAGGACACTTAGGAGGAACCAACATATATGATAAGGCAAGAAGAACCATGTGGTGGCCCAAGATGGAAGAAGACCTGCACCAATTTGTCAAAGGGTATAACAAGTGCCAAAAACAGAAACAAGATCAGCAAGACCAGGTATCTGGGTCATCAAGAATTGAGCCTATCCCCTTCCACCACATTGCAATGGATATCATTGGATCACTACCAGTAACACTATCAGGAAACCACTATATTATAGTCATTATAGACCTCTTCACTAAATAGATAGAGGCAGGAGCATTACAAGAAGCCAATGCCCTCTCTATAGCTGACTTCCTGCACCGAGAAATCATCTGTCACTACAAGACACCAAAGCAAATCACAACAGACCATGGCATAGAATTTGTCAATAGATTCTATGAGATAATGTATCAGAAATATAAGATCCAGCACATCAAGACTACTGTGTACCACCCTCAAGGAAATGGACAGACAGAGAGAACCAACAAGACCCTCAAGAACATCCTAGCAAAAATCTCAGAGACATATGTGAATTGAGATAACTATCTCCCAACCGCCCTCTCTGTCCTATGAGACATATGGTCACAGAGCACACACTTTACCCCAAGAGAGCTGCTCTTTGGAGAAGAAGATTCTGATGAAACCTCAGCCACAAATCTAGACCTAACTTGGAGATGGGTCAATGCAGAAATCCAGAGACTATACCAAATCAGGAAGAAAGCTAAAGATTACATCACCAAGTCACAAGCACTGACAAGAAAGAATGTGGAAAAGAATTACAAGGCCCTAGAACCCATCTGAATTGGAGAAAAGGTTCTACTGTATCAAAATATGGTAGAAGCCTCATGGTCACAAAAACTGGAGCCCAAATGGGAAGGACCCTTCTACATGTAAGATATCAAGGGAACTACCTTTTGGCTTAGAAAAATCTCAGGGACTATACTGCCTACTATGGTACAGAAGAACAGACTCAAGAAGTACCACGAACCTATACAAGAGAAGCAAAATGTGATGACTGCCCATGAGGTTCTAGTCTGTGAATTATAACAGCATATCCTGTGACCAGCAGGCTATCTGTCTGGACCATTCTCTAAGGGATATGACACTGGCAACTACTTATCTGTGAGACTTTCGAAGTCAGAGGAGTTTGAACTATCAACTGATTGGTCAAGATTAGAATCAGGCCCTTGCTCTATATGAAGGGAGCAACCCTTTACCATTATACCAAAATACAAAGGGAAGACACCAGTCCATAAACACTACTTTTCGACCCCTTGCCAGAGGTTATGGGATTAGCAAATTTTTCAGAACTGGACCAATGAATAAGGATACTCAAGAAGATCCTTATTCAGGAGGAAGATGTAATGGTGACTTCAGAATGATGATATCAGCACAGGAGACAGTCTTTCCTTACAAGCCACTAGATTGGAGTACAAGAAGATCATATGGCATATGAGATGAGCAATGATGACCAACTGTAAGTCATTGTGACCACAGTACAAGCATCCTGAAGAATATAAAAGAAGGATCAAGGAACCACAGTAGCAGCAACCAACAAGACCCACCAATCTCAAAATAGCTCAAAGACTTACTATAAATGAAATGCCTGCTGCCTGCCAAACCTCAAGATCAAGGAATCACTAAGGCATCTCAGTTGAGGAAAGAATGTTCCAAGACATCAGAAGAGCCATAAGGACCTGCTCAAGAAGGACTCCTAGTGTCAATCTGGGTACTGCAGATCCTTATTACTTTATCCTCTACCACTGTGAAATGGAAACAAGGATCATCATTGCTACCAAATACCTCCAAATATGGAAGGAGTATGAAATAGGAAACCTCCTCTGCTGGGAGTTCCCACAGGTCAGCCCTCAAGAGCTACAAGATGCCACTCCCATGGATATATGCAAGGCAAGGACAGCTAAGAAAGATCCATCAGATCTTCAGGCATGCACCATGGTTGATCCCTAACTTAGAGTATGTTAGAGTCTCAGATTTCAGAGACCTATTATCCTGCTGTATCAATACACTAGAAACCAGGGTGGCTACAGAAGCCCAGTCTACTATCACCCTCAATAGTGATGAAGTAGAAGACTTCTGGCACCCCATCCTTCAAGACAACCCAGACCAATTCCTGCAAGGATTGATCTCAGTATTCCAAGGCCCAAGCATCCAGGTTAGATCTCCCCAAGACCTCACATTTGTCCCCTATTTTGAGGAAGAGAACCTCATAGATTGGAGAGCCCCCGATTTCCCTGCTGAACATGATGACATCGAAGCATGCGAAAACAATGAATTCATAGATCTCATCTCCTTCAGTGATGATGATGATGATGAAGCCCCCATGATCCTGAACTTTCTGCTCTAAGTTCTTTGTTACACTGAATAATGCCAGCATCAGTATTTTGATGTAACACTGGATAATGCCAGCACTGGCATTCTGAGGTGATGTGAAATTGTATCAGCACTGGTATTCTGATGTA
Source organism: Jimgerdemannia flammicorona (assembly GCA_003990745.1). Classification (NCBI taxonomy): domain Eukaryota; kingdom Fungi; phylum Mucoromycota; class Endogonomycetes; order Endogonales; family Endogonaceae; genus Jimgerdemannia; species Jimgerdemannia flammicorona. The sequence continues at coordinate 5,632 of RBNI01007165.1, read as the reverse complement.
ACACTGAATTATACCAGCATCCTGAACCTGTACAACCATCAGTGCCGACCCTGGAACTTAGTAGTTTTAGTTATTGGAATTTATGTTTAGCTTTATATCTTAGCAACCATTGAATTATATTTTGTATAAATACCCCTCTTATTTCCTCTGAAATAAAGTCAGTTCTCTCCGGTTCACTCATATACTTCCTTACAAGCAATCTAAGAGATAACAAAACAGTTAAAGATAAGAAGTTTGAGGACTATAAGACCTTGAGAAGGCACTCCAATAAGAACTTACTTATAACAAACTTGAGTTAGTCTAAGAGATATATCTTGAAGAGAATCTGGCATATTTGAAGGACTCAGTGACCACTACATGACAATAACTAGAGTTGAGATATGTAAAATACTGAGTAGATTTTTCCTAAAGTTATTAAGAGATCCAACTTATATATAATAGGACCATACTTCTCTAAGATTTTAAATTGTTCAATATAGTGGGGTCTGAGTTTCTTCTTTGGTCCTATATTATCTAGAATCAGATATTATATACTGAGTATTATCTATTTATCTTTTTTATATATGACTTCTCTTCTATTTTTATTAGTATATACTACTTGTATTCTTTGTACTTCTATAAGAGTATTATATACTTGCTAGATTGTATCTTATATAGTATCTATGATTTCTTATACCACTAATACTATTGCTTATATAATAGTTGTAAGAGTTCAGAGGTGTTATCTATAGTTCAGATAGAATGAAGTTATTTTCACACTTATATTTATACTGTTAATTAGTGCTCTAAACAAGTCAATTTGAATCAAATCTGGATTCAATTTGTCACATAATTGTTTGATCCAAATCTCAAATCTGAAGCCATCTGAATCAACTCAGATTAATCTGAATCACTCTATCTGAATCACTCTATCTGAATCATCTATCTAAACTACTCTAATCTGAATTACTCAATCCAAATCACTCAATCTGAATTACTCAATCCAAATCAATTAATCTGAATCACTTAATCCAAATCCTCTAATTTGAATCCTCCAATTTGAATTCTCATCTGAATCCTTCAACTGAATCCTCTAATCCAAATTCTCTACATGACTCATATGCTGGATATATCTATATACATAATATATATACATACAAACATACACATATACATACAAATACACAAACATACATATTGATAGATCAGTCTTCAACAGTTCACAGTACTGATGATACTTCAAGTCAAATATCCCTGATAGTTCCACACCTTCCATATAATCCTCACTCTGAAATCTGGCAACATTGTGCTAAGACAGGAGATGATGTTGTTTATAACTATTGCAGGTAAAAAAAAAAAAAAAAAAAGATGCACCTATGATATAACTGATACTTTTTGTTTGACATACATATGATACTATTTCATCCACTCCTATAAACTGCATCAGCCAGAAGTTCAAAATACTTGGTAGTATAACTTTAAACATATATATATTGACACATAAAAGACAAGCACTCTGATAAAATCAAAAAGAATATGGAGACAAATAAAATTGACATCCAAGCTATAGTGGGTATGTATCTGATTGTCTGACTATTTCTGTACCAATAACTCCATTTAATCAAAAATATTTAGCTATACTCTTTGGCAGAATTTTGAAATTGGCTCATTCACTGGATTGTATGCATAGACCAGCCATTCACAACCATCAAGAGTAATTAATTGCATAGTATCTTTGGCCTCCTCAAGCATGATTTATATTTTCCAAGTGTCAACACTATTCACAAAGATGTCCTGGAGGCCTATAGAAAGGAGTATGATAATCTCTGCCAGATACTTCATGTAAAATAAATAAATAATAGCAGCACTATGACTTTTGCAAGCTGAATTATATATATATTTATAAAGAGCTCACCAATTTAATCTCACATTCAATAAGTAGAATTCAGCAGACAAAATTTCATTTATGATTGATACATGGACATCTCCCAATGCAATTTCATTTCTGGACATTACTGGTCATTAGATTGACCTCGATTGGTAGCTTAAATCTCTCACTCTTGACTTCATCAAACTTGCTGGCCCTCATTCTGAAGACAACATTGCAGATGCTTTTATTAGTTGTATCTGGAAGCTTAGGATCACAATAAAGGTAAAAAAGGGGGGCTTATCATTAGGTTGGCATTTTGAGAGAGGTCCTGAAACAAAACAGATTTTATTGGTTATTTATTTTTGCATAAATTTGCCAACCAAATATTTCAAGTACAGATTTTGGTCATTATGATGAACAATGTCACAAATAACTCAATATTTTTCCAAGTTTTAGTGATCAGCCTCAAACAGGAAAATGTAGCTTTCAGTGTAGAAAGCTGCTATATATGATATCAGGCCTATATACTGAACCTCACTATTCAGGACTATCTTATGTATATAGACAAAACATCTGAGAGAGGAGGGGCCCTGAGTATAGTTTCCAAGCTATGCAAACTGGTTATATCAGTCTGATTGTCACTACAATAATAAGACAAATTTGCTGTATAGTGTAGGGCAATCAGTTTAGCCCCAAAAGAGCTTATATTGGATGTCTGTACATATTGAAACTCAACATTTACAATGATCCAGCATGCACTGGAGTTTGCTGTAGTATGCATTCTTTTTTTTTAGTCAGCTGAAGCAACTTGTTTTGGATGATGAAAGATTTTTTTTTTTAAAAAAAAAACAAAACAAAAAAGGCCAATAGATTCAATGATTGCTGCTAATAAGAAAATACAGAGCAAGACTCTAGGTGAAAGTGAGTGGGACATACTTAGGAATATTGTCAGAGTTTTGGAAGTAAGTGGTGATTGCTCTGACCCCATACTTATTTTGTCTGCCTCTATATAATGTAACATCTTACTGTACAGAACTGCCAGTATTATGATAATTGTATAAAGGATATAGTCAAACAAACAACCCCAACAATAAGCTCTGCAATACCAGTATACAATCTTCTGATTGACCAGCTAGAGAATAAGCTCAAGGACAGACTGAAGGATTGTGGTGATTTACAGTTAAACCTGGATCAGAGAGATGCTGTGGAGGTTGCTCTAAGCAAGCTCAGAAAATACTACTCCAAAATAGATACCACTATATACTCAATCAGTACAGGTATATCAGTATATAGCTGTTACCCCTTTCCAAAACAGAGAAACCCCTGTAAAAACTCACTCTCTTTCTCCAAACAGTGCTGGACCCACACTTAAAGCTATAATACTATAAAGATCAGGGCTGGGAGCAGCACTTCATTGAGAGAACCAAGCAGACTGTAATCAAAACATATCAGAGAAACTATGCACCACTATAAGGTTCCAGCTGAAGTCTAGATGAATATGCTGAGGGATCTCTTCTGTCTCACATTTACTTCAGCAGAAAGAGGAAGAGGGAGCTATCAGTGAAAGAGCTACTGTCAATAGATGAACTCACCATTTACCTTACCAGTGACCATGTAATTCTACTGAAGGGTATAGAGGTGCTCAACTGGTAGAAGGTAGGTTGTCAGGCAGATGGTTGATTGTGTTGGGCCAATTTAATCTACTAACCTAACCACTATTCTGACTACCAGGGCATGCAGCTGCAGCTATGTCAAATGGACTTCTCCAGTCTGTGTGGTATGGCTTGGGACTATCTGGTGATTCCTGCCACTAGCACTCCCATCAAGTGGGTGTTCTCAGGTAGAGTAGATCTCATTGCCTCTAAGAATATATGCTGAATGCTGAGACAATCTAGACATATATGTGTCTGAAATCTCAGTGGGGCTCAGGCTGCTAAAATTTGGCAGGTCCTGGGGTTTACAGATAAGTTAATTGGCCTTGTAGATTATTTAATACTTTTTCAGAAAAATAAAAAAAGGAAAAAAAAATTAGGACTCAGCCTGGAGTTTGCAGCCAAGTGGGGCAGTGGTCAGTGGGGTTAGTGGGGGTGGTAGAGGGTGCATACAAAATTTGTGGTCCTCTGCTAGTAGCAAGGGGCAGCCCCAAGCTATCAGTGCCTAGATCAGTAGGTGGGGTCAGTGGGTATGGGGTTGGTGGAGAAAGTATGCAAAATTTGCAGCTCTTTGGTAATAGTAAGGGGCAGCCCCAAGCTATAAGTATCTGGGACAGAGGGATTGGTGGAGGGGGTGGGGTAGGCAGAGGGAGTATATAAAATTTGTAGCCCTCTCTCAGCAATAAGGGGCAGCCCCAAGCCATCAGTGTCTGGGTCAGTGGGCAGGATCGGTGGGTGTGGGGTCAGTGGAGGGAGTGTATAATATTTGCAGCCCTCTGCTGGTAGCAAGGAGCAGTCCTAAGCTGCAAGTATCTGAGATGGGGAGGGATGGTGGAGGGCAGGGTAGGTGGAGAGAGTATGCAAAATTTGTGGCCCTCTGCCAGTAGCATAGGGCTCCCCCAAGCAGCCTGTGCCTGGGCTGGGGGTCAGCAGAGTTGATGGAGAGAGTGCACAAAATTTGCAGTCCTCTGCCAGCAGTAAAGGGGTAACCCCAAGCCACCAAGAAGTCTGAGTCCAGGTCAGAGAGTGCTTCTGGTGGTTAGAGGGTACTTCTGGCAGTCAGAGGGTACTTCTGGCAGTCTGAGGGCACTTCTGGCAGTCAAAGGGTACTTCTAGTAGTCAAAGTCTACTATGGATTCAAGCCCCATTACTGGTTTGGGTCCCATAAGCACTCTGGCCCTACATCACAGCACTGTATTGGTGGTACTATAGAGCAGGACCAAGGGGCTGGTAGGGCCCAGTATAATGACTAAACTAGTACTACAGAAGAGGCACCCAGCTGCCAGCCCAACCTCCTACAAAAGACTGCCCAACCTACACAAAATGACTACCTAACCCTCACAAAAACTGCTCCACCTGCTGGTCCCAGGCCTTGATGAGCCTGTCATTCATTATGAGTGTGACAACTGTTGTATCTAAGCTCTCCTCAAAGGTAATGGTGCCATGGTAGTTATGTGGTTAGAATAGAACAGCTGTGTTGACCACAAACAGGACTCCAAAACCATAGATGAGATCATACCAGACTCTGCCACTATCCTCCCAGGTTGGACCCTTCCTTTCCAGGACATAAAACATTATCAGGATAACATTATTGTCTGTATATATGGGCAGAGAAATGTTACACCTAACATATCCTAATGTGATACAAGCATATAGTTGGGTGAACCCTTGGCCCAGGATCTCATACTGCTAGACTATACTGGTAGATATCTGCTCTTGGTCCAGCCCCAGGAGCCCCAGCTTAGAAATCTGCCAAAATGGATGACATCTAGTTAGTTCTTTTTGCATACAGGGGGCAGAAACCCCCTGGGCTACAGAAACTCCCAGGTAGTAGCACAAAAGAAGTGGAGCTCCTCACCTCATATGGCATGCTAAATTGCACCAAGAATATACATACAGCTATACTGAGATTACCACCAAGCTGGCCTGCTGTATGCTCTACCAATCTGCTCAAAGAACTCCAGATTATAGTCACCATTGCTGTATAGGCCATATCATGCTTGTATGTAGTTTGCTCTTTAACAGCATTTCTAAAGTTCTGGTAGGGGTACAGAATCTTGTACATCCCTGGATTTGTACCAAAAAGAATATATCAATAAAGAGAGTAATTATCTGGGGAGGAGGAAAAAAA
>RBNI01007164.1:0-10587 GCA_003990745.1 Jimgerdemannia flammicorona | reverse complement strand
AGAAATTCTCCATACTCTTGCACTCCCCCAGCCAATGTTCACCACCCCTCCCTCCTGCCCTACATTATAACACTCCTCACAATCAAAAAACCTGCCATCCACCAGATGACCTGCCCTAAAGTTTAGCATCACATTTCGATGCAATATCCTCCACCATGCTACCCAGAGTTTTGGTGGGAGCCACCTTGTCACAACCTTGCACCAAGACCAGATGCCTGCCCAGTCCCATCTCTCTCCAATCCCAGCCCCTTGCCAGGTCTCCAGCCAAAGGTCCTGCCCCAGACCCCTAAGGCACTCCATATCCTCCTCTAAGCAGAAGCCCTTGACCAGATTCCCCCCCAACAAGAGCCTGTCTCACCTCTACATCTCCAGACCCCAGTCCTCATCTCCTTCAGTTCCTTGCCAATGGATCTCAATGTGATGGGCCCCATCTACTACTCCCCACCAGAATCCTTTGTATCTCATCCTCTGGCTACCATCCAGGGCCACCAAGGACAGTAGATCTCCTGAGCCACCCCATGGCGACACCCTTGCCTCCCACAAACGCTGCATAAGAGACACCCATTCTCCTCCTCTCAACTCACTGGCCCTCTTCATCCACCAAGCCTGCAAGCAGAGTAGCCTCTTGGGAAAGTCCACTAGGCCAAGTCCTCCACGATCCACAGGTAGTACTAGTACCTCCCAACCAATCTGACTCCAGTGTCCAGCCCAGAGCCAAGAATGGGCCATCTTGAGAAGCTTCTTAACCACCCACTTAGGGAAGTCTAAATGGTAGCCCAGATACCAAAGCTTTAGCATCCAATACACATTCAGAACAGTTACCCTTCCTGCTAGCGATACCTGTCTACCACCCCAACATGTTAGTGCTTTCCCTCATTCTACCAGCTTGCACTCCCACTACTCCTTGGAAAGTAAAGAGCCATACACTGAAAAATAGATACCCAAGTACTATACCACCCCTCTAGCTGGGATAATTGTTCCAATGACGTTCCCACCTATGACTCCTTCCCCAAGGACTATTGTCTCACACTTGTGCCAGTTGAGTTTCACCCCAGAGCATCTCTCATACTACTCAACTATCTCCTTGAGTATAGCCACATCTGCCACCAAGTCCAACCCAACCACTATATCATCGGCAAAGGCCCCCACCTTCCAGTTGATGCCCAAGATGTTCAGTCCCCCAACTCTCCACCGGATCTGATCCAACAATGGCTCCAGGGCAAAGGCATAAAGGATAAGTGATAGTGGATCCCCCTGAGGCACTCCCCTCCCCAAGGAGAAAGAAGCCCCCTGTATCCATTCACCAGAATCGCAGCCCTACTCCCTTTCAGTAATCCAATAAGTGACTGGTACACACCCACTGGTACCCCAATGCGCTCCAGTACCTTTTCTAACCAAACTCTCCAGACCCTATCATAGGCCTTCTCCTGGTCCAGGAAGACCAAGCAGCCATTCACCCTGTAGCCTTAGCACCTTCAATGACCCTGTAAACCCATGCCGTGCCATCTCGGATCAGTCAGCCCCCCACAAAGCCTTGCTGCTCCTTCCCTAGCACCTGTTGGGCCACACTCTGTAGCCTCGCCACCAGAATTTTGGTGACCAGCTTGTAGTCTATATCCAGCAGCATAATTGGCCTCCAGTTCTTCCAGTCCTCCCTATACCCTTTGTTCTTATACAGCAGAGATACCAGTTCCAACTGCTGCCCTCCAATCCACTCCCCAGTACTGATGACCTCATCACACATCAGCGACATCTCCTCCAGAACCTCCTCTACAGATACCATACATTTCCAAAAGTCCCAAGGTAAACCATCCTCCCCAGGCACCATCCCCAGGGTTGCGGATGCCAGAACTTGAAGGATCTCCTCTCCCAAAACTGGTTGGCCAAGATCTCCCAACCCTGCTGCAGGATCCAGGTGCCACTCTTCCAGATGCTGCTCAATGTCCTGCACTACCTCCCCTCCCTCCTCTTCACTCCAGAGGTTGCTCCAGCAGATGCTAAGCTGGCCAAGGATCCTCTGCACACCTAATACTATCTCTTCCTCATCATTAAGGACTCCTTCCCACTGGTGTCTTGCTCCCCTAGCATGAAGGAGATAGGACAAAAACTTTGTGGGCCTTTCTCCTTCTTCCAATCCCTGCCACCGCAGCCTCACTGCCATAGCCTGAGCCTGCATTGCTTCCTCCTTCCTCAACAAATCCTGTAGCTCCACCACTTCTAGCTTAGCCCACTTAGCCTTTCAGTCTAAAACCTCCTCCTTCTCCAGTAGCCCAGCCCAATTCAAAAGTAGTCTTTCTAGTCTCCTAGATGCCCACCGGACTTGTCTCCTCTGCTGAGCACCTTGCTCCCCCCCAGTACCTCTGAGCTTCGGATTTCAGTCTACATCACCTATCACTAATCCTTATCCTGACTTGCCTCCAATTATTAACCTTGGATTGTACCTCTACCACCCATGCATTCCATAGGTCCACCTCACCCAGTAGTGAAGAGTTCAGATGCCAATTCCCTGGCCCCTCTCTGCTCCCTCCAAACCTCTCTCCTCCTCAAATACCCCAGTGATCTGATCAAGGGCACTACTCGACCTCCATCGTCTCCCAAACTGTATTGTCCCAACACTCAGCAGTCAGAATCCAATCAATCCTAGTACCAAGTTCTCCCACCCAGTGAGTATACAGACATCGATCTCCATTCTGAAGTCACATGGCATCCATCAGAGAGCTGAGTCTTTCCACCTCTTCCCAGTCCTCCAATCCCCCACTCCTTCCTACCATATCCCATCCCCCATCAGTTCTGTCCAGCCTACTCTCCCATACCATATTAAAATCTCCCCCCAGACAATCCACCCCAGCCTCAACCAAGAGCCCAGAATCTCACAGATCTCTAATTCATGCCACTCAGGACCCCCTCTCAGCTGGGCAGTAGCAAGATCCCACCACAATTGAGTTCCATCCAGGCCTCCACCATATCCCTACACTAATCTACTACCCCAATGTCCAGTGTCCGCAATGTCCCCTTTCCCCTTCCTAATCAGTATTCCCACTTTACCCTGCCAAACCGCCTCCCCCCCCCACTCTCTTGTCTATTCCAGTCCATCTTCCTCCCCCTCACACCATACATCTTGAAGTAAGAAGAGATCCACCTCCAGTTTCTTCAGCCATCCAAAAATCATACATTGCCTCTCAGTCCCCCTAAGCCCATTGATGTTCAAAGAAAAAATGTTGGTTGTACTATTCATAGCAAAATATTTGATAGTGTTGATTTCCTACATCTACAATTCCATGCTCACTTCCTCTCCAGCCAGATCCAGGTTCTGTTCTGCCACAATCTCATCCTCCACATTTTGCTGTTTGTCCAGAGCTACCAATAATTCTGCACAGTTCTCACTATCTACTATCTCCATTGATGCCTGGTGCTCCTCGCACACCACCTGCCACTTTTCCAGTTCCTTCTACAGCCCCCACAGATAAGCTGCCCTCTCATTAGCAATACCCAAGAGTGTTGCCTCCCTTGCCTTAGTGACCTCATACTCCTCTGCCTCCAAAAGAGCTACCATCATCTCATCTCTCAACTTCCTCATGACCTCCTCTCCTCGCAACACTCACCCCCAGAATTCCTCACTGATCACCCGGAAGTCAATCTCTCCCAGTTCCTCAGCCACCACATTCTGCAGCACCCTCAACAGCCACTTCTCCCCCCCAACTACCTCTGCTGCCTGTGCCAAATCTGCCTCTCCTTCCTTCCTCTCCTCAGTTCGCACAGACTCATCCCAACCATCCTTGGACACATCCTCCAACTCTCCTTCTCCCACCTTGGAAACACCATACTGGATCGAATTATCATCCACCATCGCCATATCCACTACCACCTCCTCCAGCCCCTGTCCCCCACTCTCCTTCGTCTTCCCCCCTTGCTGCCCAGCCTCTGCCCAGATGTTAGCACTTGCTCCAGTGCCCTCCTCCATAGTCCCTGCCCTTTGACCCCCATCCAAACTGGCCAGCAAATCCTTCTGCAGCTGTCTCCCCTTTGCCTTCTCTCAGAGCACCTTATCCATTCACACCTTCTTGCCCTCAATTACCTCTACTACTGTCCTAGCCTCGTAAGCCCTCCAAGCCCTTTGCCTCCTCTCCACAGCCCCCACTAAGTCCTCAAGCACCTCCAGCAGATCCTCCTCCTCTTCCTCTGACCCCTTCACCCTCGAAACCTTGCACTCCATCGGGCCCCACTTCAATGCCACTGGCCAGTCCCTAGCCTTCCCAGTATTCTCCATCCCAAACAACCTCAGCCAGACATCTACATCACCTGTCCTGAGCTCAGTCCCCTCCCATACCCTGAACCCAATATCAACCACCTTGCCGTACTCCTTTACCACATCCATGACCAGCCTTCTCGCCTCCTCCTTCTTCACCATCAGCAAGTCCACAATCACCAGATGAACCACTCGGGGGTCCCAATGCATACACCTTGCCATTGGCACCGAAATCCCTCCAACCACCACACCCTTCTCCACTGCCTCCAGTAGCAAACCCTCCTCTTCAAACCCCACCTTGACTGCCTCTAGCTTCTTCAAAAACTTAACTGAGGCTGCACCTTTCACCTTGCTAGCCAGCAGCTCCAGCACCATCTTTGCCATCACTGCCAAGCCATGGAAGCACAGCATGACAGTGAATTTCGATCTAGATTTCTTGAGTAACAGAGCTGCCACGAGGCCCATCACACCATCAGCCAGATCCCCAGGTCTCACACTACTCCCCTGTCCAGGTCCCTCATCAGCCATCACATCTGGATTTTTTTCCAGATTGCCTGTCATACTGCCATCAGCAGTCACCGCCTCAGCCACTACACCTCCAGCCCCACTATGCTGTCCCCCCAGTGGAGAGGCCTCCTTGCCACTCGAGGTAGCAGCTGCCTTCCCCAGCTCCAGCCAACCATCTAGCCCTGTTGCCTGCTTTCCCATCCTGACTTTATCCATGAAAGTCATCCTCCTTCCCCCATGCAGCCTTGCACCTCCTCTACCACCACACCTGGTTCTGTGTCCCCTCATTGAAGCACTCAGCATACCAATACCAGCACCTTGACCCCCCCCCACATGTTACTAGTCAAAGGCACTGAGGCCCCCCTGCCTAGTATACTCACCAGAATGCGTGTTGCTCAGCACCAATACTTGAAGATGTTGTTGAAAGTATTGTCTGAGTCTTGTGTCATCTGAATGGTACTGGTGAAAGATGATGTAAACTATATAGATCACATCATTGATATAATAAAAAGGTCTAGTATCACTAGACTAAATAAAGCTCAGCATTATAATGGTAGTAAAGAATTTCAATATTATGATATCATAAGTAGCCTAGAAATTTACTTTAAAAAATTACCTGGCCTACAAAAGTTTCAACATTTTCTTTTTACTAGCACTAATCCCAGAGTGATCAAAGCTCAAAAAGTTGCAAGTGGTCCTTTCCAGAAATTCAAGTTACTGAAGGTTAAACAATCAGAGGCTCTAAAAGTTATAAGAAAAATAAAGGCCTTATCATTTTCAGTACTAGTGCCTCTTCCTATGGAATTGAAATACTAGGAGTACCTTTATTACAATATTTGCCCCTTTGTCTAAAATGAATTTAAAGATATTACTTGTCCCAAGTAAGTATAAAAAGTAATTAGATAATAATTAACTTTTATTTCTCTTCTTTATTTTCTCAATAACTAGTAAATAAGCAGTTAATAAAATAATAATTGTAAAAACTACTCCTAATCTAATTTAAGGAGTTCAATTAGTATTTGGCTTCTCTATTTTATTGGTTTCCAATCTAGTTAATTCTTCTCTTTTAGTTTGTAGTTCTTATTCTTTTTTAGCAGTTCAGTTATTAATTTTTTCTAATTCCTTAATTCTAATTCATACTTCAGCAATCTTATTTCTTCTTTTTATCTCTTTTTCTGAAATAAGTGAAGAAAGATAAGTTCCTTCTTCCTTGTATTATAGATAGTCTTTATCACCTTTTCATTTAGTATAGTAAGTTTCAGAATCTTTTATTTTTTCAGCAATTCTTTTATCTTCCATTATACCTTGAAATTGACCATCCTTTGCAGGTCTATATTGCCTTCATCATTTTTGCAACTTGAATCTAGGAAATAAAAATTATTGGATTTCAGATTCTGGATATTTCTCTTTATAACTTATAGAGATTTCTGCTTCTTTTCTTCATAGTTTTGCAGCCTTTTCTTTAAGTTCATATCTAATTACTAAATCAGTGACAAATAATCCAATTTCCATTTTTCAGATAAGTTCTTGATAGATTTCTCCAATTTGTTCTCAGGTTTCTTGATCAACTACATTGATATTATTAGGTAAGTAATTTTTGGTAAAGATAGTTATATTTCCTAATTTGTAGTATAATTTGGTAATAATTTTGCTTCTCTCTGCAATAATAGCATTATCTTTTATCATATTGAAATTTTTTTTTACTTGCTCAGTTCCTTCTGGAGAGAAAGCTTTTCACAATATTCCTTTAATTCCTAAACTCCCATAATTCTTTTTATATTTAGGAACTATTTGCATATAAAAAATAGGGTGGGTTTTGGGCAGTAAGTTTTCCTACTAGTATACTTACTTTATAATCTGCTGGATTGTATACTGAGTTAATCTTTTTAATAACATCTTTAAGCACAGATAAAATATCTTCTCATTCTTGCCTAGCTACTTCCCTAAGGTTTTCAGTATGATATTTAATATATAATACTATATGAGTTTTGGAGTTTTGTCTTAAAACTACACCAGTACTCACAGTTCTCCCTAAATCAGAGATCAGAGATTTAAGCATTCCTTTTTTTGCTAATTCCATTTTGTTGCATATATGATAAACTATTTTACTCTCTTTGGCACTTTTTGGACAAATGTAACTAGGTGTATTATCATCTTTTCAGGTAAAATATTTATTTTGTTCTCCAGATTTGATTTGTTTATGATAGTTATAACATTGAGAGCATTTATGTCCTTAACTATCTTCATAAGCCATGATATCTCAGTCTAACATAATTTGATATTGCAGACATCAAATGGTTATTCTATCTCATCTACTACTTTCTTTAGTTCTAAGCAATCTTATCCAAAAAGGTCAATCATAATTTTCTTTTTTCTTACATTTTTCTAAGGCTTTGTGAAAGAACTTTATTTTATTTTTCTCTCAATCTTTATTAGTGTTTTCATCTAACTCTTGTTGCAGGAGAGTTTTGGTACACCCTCAATAACAAAACTTAATAATCTCTCTTTCTTCTTCATCTTATCAATTGATAGTTAATCTTTCTTTAATATTATTATAATTAAAACATTCTTTTTTCATGATAATTTTTTTTATAGAAAAAAAAAAAAAATTTTTTTTTTTCCCAAACAAGGATCAAAGTATCAGATTGGGTATTGTTTACTCCATACCATCTACTCTATCCAATTCATACAGATCAAAAGGTTAATTGACTGAACATAGATTCAAGAAAGCCTTATGAAAGTAATCTTAATTAAAAGGTAAGATAATTCTCAGTAGACTATATGCTGCAAGTCAACTTCACTGCCAACTTCACTATTATTCAACAAACCAGAAATCTATGCTGAGTATCCTACGACAGAGATCATTCATCAGAAAGGAGTCAAGCAAGCTCTGACAAACTTGAGTTTTAATAATATGGCACATTTTTACCTTCAAATAGCTCCCAGCAAACTTATATCAAAAATTTTCCTCTTTTAGTGGATATTAAAAGTTACAAGTAAAATAAAAATCTTTGCATAATGTCATATATTCACTTTGTCTGATTTTATTGCAGCATGCCCTATATATAATATATTTGATAGCCTAGACTTGAGAGATAGGATTCAGCAGCTTAATTTTTATTTACTTTTTTCTTTTTTTATTCCTCATGCTACAGTAGCTCAGAAGAATTCAGATCCAGAGAATTCTGAGACTTTTAATCTGTTTCACATTTTCTTGTTGTTTAGACATCTTATCCTATTCTAGCTTATTATTATACTTTACTATTCCTCAATATTAACTATTTTTGAGTTTTCAAAATCATTATCAGTATCTTTCTGGAGAGCTTACTTCTGTCTCTACTTTTAGTATTACTAACTTTATATAACTTCTCTCACCAAATACTGTCACCTATCTACTAACTCTTTAATATTTATTTTTCTTTAATAATAAATATATAGTTTTTATATTATACTAGTAGTTCCAATTCAACTTACTCTACTCTATTTTACTTTTTTTTTTTTTATTTATATATATATATATAGTTACTTAGACATTGCTATTTATTACCAGTTTATCAATAGTATCTCAACTTAATACCTAATTCCCCTAAAGAGACTTCCTCTACATCTTTATAATTTAAAACTACTTTACTATCTGCTATTATAACTCTTCTCCTACTCTGTTCATATATTTTTTTTTATTAAGTATCATCAATAACTTTCTTATAGACTCTATCTCAGCCATCAATTTATTAAGATATCTACTATCAATTCTTTTCATCTTATCAATTGCTTTCTCAAATTTAACTATCTTCTCTCCTCAAAAATAAATAACTGATGTCCAGCCAATCTCACCTATATAGCTAAAATTCACTCAATTATGAGTTACTCATTTTTAATCTGAAATACTAATCTATCTCTCAAATCTTTCTATTAATTTCTTTCATCATCTCTTCTCCTCACAACATTCAATATATTCCTAATTGTTAACTAAAAGTCTCCAAGTATCTCACACTTCCTTAGCCAATGTTCTAGTATCTATATAAATCTCCCTTTCTATTTTATATTATAATTCTTTTTATAATCAAATTATCTACCCTCTACAAGGTAGTCTGAATGAAAGTTGAGCATATATTCCTCCTCTGTAAGCATCACTATACTACTGTCACATAGTGGTCACTGAGTCCTTCAAATATGTCAGATTCTCTTCAAGGTATATCTTTTAGACTAACTTAAGTTTGTTATAAGTAAGTTCTTATTAGAGTGCCTTCCCAAGGTCTTATAGTCCTCAAACATCTTATCTTTAAACTGTCTTGTTATCTTTTAGATTACTTGCAAGAAAGTGTGTGTATTGCACTAAGAGGAACTAACTTTATTTCAGAGGAAATAAGAAGAGTATTTATAAAAAATATAATTCAATGGTTTTTTTTTTTTTTTTTTTTTTTTTTATAGTTACTCAGACTTCCCTTTATTACTGCTATTAATAGCAACCAAACTTGGAACAGCACTAGGGGAGGATGGATTACCATGGGACTTCTGGAAGAAGATGGTAAAGGTCCCTGGAGTTTTGGGTGAGATGGCTGCTCTCTGTGACCATGTTCTTCAGAGTGGTGAGTGGGTTGGAGAGCAGGACCTCAGGCTGGTGGCCTTATTGTACAAAGACAAGGGGAGGAGAGAAGACAAGGCTCCTTTCTCCACTACCTTACCAGTCACAAGGTTTGGTAGGCAACCTTCTGAGTCCCCTTTCCCTATTATTACCCCCTCTACCTTGGGTTGGTTTGCTGTGCCTGCAGGGGCATGGTGGGAGGAGGGCAATGGTGATGAGTTGCCCCTTTATTGGTGTTGGATTGGTACTTCCTCCACTTTTTTGTGGATTCTGGTGCCTTCAGCTATATCTGGGGTATATCTGTTTTGGTGCAGTGCCTTCTTCCTTTTGCCATCGCCAACATGGAGTTGTCTTGGTGTGTCTCGGGCTATATAGGGAGTCGACTGACCTTGGGTGTCAAGTGCTCAGTGTAGGTTACCTGCAGGTCCTCGGTGCCTATGGTGGGGCCCTCTGGCTTTGGCAAGCTTCCCGGTGAGCATGGTTCTGGCATAGGTGACTGTTTTTCGGGTATTGTCAGGATGGAAGGAGAGATGGCCATCACAGATAAGAGGAAGGGCAATAACAGTGAACCAGTGGGGTGCCAGGCTGTGGGTGGTCGTCAGGGCTGGGGCAGGTACTGCTTCAGTGGGGCCTTTTGATTGGTGCGGTGCAGTTAGGTAGTAGGTGTCACTCTTGGCTTCTTTTGGTGGTCAGCGGGGTTGGGCCCCAGTCATCAGGAGGGGTTGGGGGGCCCAAGGCTACCCATTTCAGGCATCTTGGCTGCACTCAACTGGAACTGGGAGCTGATATGGCAACATGATCGAGGCTCACAGACTTGAGTAGTGGGGTATTGGGGGTTTTCTCCTGCCTCACGTGTAAGTCCTTTACTCACCTCAACTGAGAGAACCAGGCCCTATCTACCATATTGTACTTTGATGAGGGTTTTTCTTTACCTGTCATTCTCTTTGGGGTGGCAGGGGCTATTTTATTCGGCTCAGACATGGCCTTGTATATATGTTGGGTTCTCAGGCATGCACTTTCGGTCATTGGCATATGGTTGGGTTTCCCCTGGTGGTAGGGAGAGCATGGTGCACAGAATGAGATGCAGGCCTACATCAGCCCTGCTGCATCTGAAATGGTTGAGCTGCTGGATAATAGCTAGCCTAGGTTAATGGGGGGGCAGTGCTTGGTGGGTGGTGGGGGAGGGTTTGGCCTATATAGTCTAGGTTCTTTTCCAATAAAAATCCGCAGGATATGAGTCTGCTAAAAA
>RBNI01007163.1:0-10587 GCA_003990745.1 Jimgerdemannia flammicorona | reverse complement strand
CTATAAAAAAAAAAAAAAAAAATCAATACTCAAAGCAACAATAAGCTCAACAGTACTTGCTATTATTAATACTATTATTAATAATAATCTGATTTCTGAAGATAATCCCACTCTAGCAGAGACAATAGAAGTTTATTACTTAGCAAATAAAATATTGACAGAAGCTAGTAAAGCACTTAGTTCACCATAATATAGTACTTAAGATCAAAAAATACCTACTTCTTCTAACTAGATAAACAATGTACTTTTATTTTATGATGATACTATAACAATCCATAAAATGCAGCACCTAAAAACTTGGTCAGATGATGTGAACATTAGCACAGTATAGTAACTAGCAACCATTGCTGTGGAAAATGTATAAATAACCCAAATAGTTAAAGAAAGGAAACCCCCTGACAGTGGCTATCACCCTGACAGTAGCTGTCACCCTGACAGTGGCTGTCACCCTGACAGCGAATGTCACCCCATAAATAGCATTCTATGGTTAACCAGATAGCAATCAAGATAGCAACTATGATGTATAAAATACCCCAGAGACAAGAGTGAATAAACCTCAGTCAGAAAGTTGAATACAAATCAAAGCAAAAGTCAATTGTCTGGTACACTTAGGAGAAACACCTGCCAAAGGCCACTTGATCCAGGAAGGATTGCAACACTTAGGAGATATGCCTACCAATGAGCCACTGCTAAGAAGTTGTAAGCTTGGTCCTCTTCTCTTCCACTCCAGTCCACTTTCTGATACAAAGAACAAGTCTGCTTTTGGTTCACTTGCCAGATAAGTCTGAAGATTTACCACCCAAGTTCAAGGAAGAACTTTGCTGCCATTTCTCAGTTAAAGCTACCAGTTCAAGAAGAATCTGCGATATCCAAGTTATCTGCACCATCTGAGTTATTTCCTAGAAGCCTGCTGATTCAGGAGAATCTGCATCATCTGCTGCTTTTGAGTTATCCATATTCCTAGAATCTGCACTATCATATTCCCAGAAGAGCTCAATTTGGAAGAACTCACACCATCCAAATAGTATTTCCAGTTGAAGCTGAATCTATGTCATCTGCTGTTTCTAAGCTATCCACCACATTCCTAGTTAAAGCCACCAATTCAGAAAAATCTATGACATCTATGCCATCTGAGTTATTCATTATTCTCAGTGAGCCCAAGTTATCAAGCAACCCACCACTAGTATAATTCCCAGTAAGAAGAACCCACACCATCCTCTATTCCCAGTGAGCCAAATTGAGTTATCCACCAGAAATTGCATACTTTTGGAGATCATCACACTACACAGAGATTGCCTATCACTCCTGAAGAAGAACTGCTAAATTGCCAGACCATTACATAGAGATCATCATGCTACACAAATTGTAGCATTCTCAGTTGACCTGAATAAGGAACTCATTATACTATACATGAATTCTGCCAACTCCCAGTTGACCCAAGAAGGAAATCCATTCACATACAAATCGCTGCTATACCCAGAGAACTATTCCAATTAGGAAATCAACATATAAATTGCTTGCAGATATCTAGCTTTGACTATTATATCACTAAACACCAAGGACCTCAGGAATCTTAGAACATTTTATTGCTTTTTGACAAAGTAACTGGGGGCTCAAGCCAAACTACATTAACCTCCAACTTTGTAATTTGCCTTCATTGAGCCAGGCACATTATATTTGGGAGCTCAACTGGGAAGATTTCAAAATCAACATGACTTTTCAGCTCACAAGAACCCACAGACAAACTGGATACATTTGACACAATACCAACCTCTGCCACTACAGGAGAACTAGTCATCACCAGTATTTGAACAGGAAGAGAAGTAATTACATCAAGACTTGCCAACTACCCAGCATCAGAAGGATCCCAATCAGAACCAGAAGGCAGTGCAGCCTGAAATCTTTAACCAGATCAACCAGACAATACAGGCAGTCCTGTTAGAAATTTTGAAGAACTTACATAAGAACTAGAAGATCTTATCACATGAACCTGAGACCTTACAGCCAGACACCCCATATCAGTCCCACCAATCTCACTAATAGAACCTCTACCACAATCTCTTGCAGAATTGGAAGCAGCTCCTACAAGAATACCTAGGCTTATTCTACTTCATCCAAGGCCCAGAACACCATCCTCAAGATATCCAAGCACCCACATTTCCAGTGACAGTTCAGAAAGTGAATCAGAATCAGAATCTGAATCCAAATCAGAATCAGAAGAAAGTGACAATAAAATGGCCACCTCATTGCCAATCTTTGCAGAATACCCAGAGGAAGACCCTAGAGAATTTCTTGATAGAATTGAAGGAATCACAGCCTTGAGAAATCTCTCAGATGAAAGAAAAATCACCATCTACAAGGCTCAGCTCAGGGAACCAGTCTGAGGAATTTTTCACCAAACAGCAAACAACCCAGATTCAGAACTAGTAAGACAGATACAAGCAGCAATGTCTTATGAGCTAGAATATAAGGCCATGGTCCACTAACTCATTGAAAAGTATACAGGAAATGAAATCCATCACAAGGCCCAAGAATCTATCATAGAGATGAAGATGAATCTTGGAGAATCACCCAGAGCCTTCTTCACAAGAATCCAGAGAGAATATATGCTGCTAGGTTCAATGCTACTAACCAGGAAATCATAGGCCCAATGACCTTTATGAATGGAATTCCCCCAAACATTGCCCAGCATGTCTGCACTCTAGGTATCAGAAGGTCTGAAGAACAAGTAGATATAGCCCAAGAATTCTTTGATGTCAGACAAGGAACTACTTGGAGTGATCATGATAAGAATGAAGATAAAGAAGACATCCTGGTCAAAGCCCTACAAGGACTCCTCCAAAGACAAGAAAGATCTGATAAAAGAAGGCCAGCTAAGAAAGGAAAGAAGGATAGAAGTAAAATCCAAGACCTCAGCTCCAAGTTAGACCAGCTGGTTGGACAGATTGAAAAACTCACTACACATGAAAATCAGGGCTACCAAGACAATAGAGGATACCCACCACAAAGGAGCCAAGGCTATTCACTAAGAGATAACAGGAATTACCGGCAGGAAGAAAGAAGGTACTCTGTTCAAGATAGAGCTCAAGTCTAATACTTCCACTGTGGATAATTCAGACACTATGCTACTGAATGTGATAACAGAAAAAGTGACTGAAAGGACTCAGAATTATCAAACCAAAGGAATGACACCCAGTACAAAAAAACTGAAGCTCATCCTGTTAAAGATTTTGAGGAGGCAAGCAACAGTAAAGACTACAGTGATCTGAACTTATACCCTACCAAGGTTACCACTAAAAAAACAGTCTATCTAGCAGAGAAGAGAAAGAGACCTATAGGAAGACCATTCTGGAATATTAGCAGAAGAATCATCCAAGAGGAAGATGAAGAACATGAAGAAGAACAAGTCAAAACACCTCCCCGAACCCCCTCACCTTTTACCCCCAAGACAAACAAGTTGCTACCAGAGGATGAAGAAATGAAATAAGAAGAACAGGAACCTGTTGTCCCAAAGCCCAAGAAAAAGTACACCCCAAAGACCATGCTTAGAGACATCTATAATAAAGCCTGGCAGAAGATCCAAGAGGCCAAGATGGAAGTCCCCCTCTTGCAGTTCCTGCAACTGATACCAGCTGGAGTCTGAAACAAATTGCTGAGAACCACCAGGTCTAGCACTGGCTGAGTCCCAATCCCACAGCAAGAACCAGTTCCCATCTCTGTCCAGGCAGCTGAAAGACATATCAGTACCTATCTACATGGAGACATTGGAGGACAAAAGGCGAAGATCCTTATAAATACAGGAGCAGCTATCTGTGTCATTGCCAAACAGTTCTTGGACACCCTCCAATGGCCCATTGATGGACCATCCAACCTCAGCATCATAGTAGCAGATAGAGCCCAAACTCAACCCCTTGGAGAAGTACAAAACATCACTATCTCTCTTGGACACATTCAGTTCTCCATCTCCAAAGCTATTGTCACTGAAGCTGTTACCTATAATATGATTCTTGGCACCAACTGGATGAAGGAAATGAATGCAGTTGTTGATATTGGCCAACAAGTACTCAAGTTTAACTACTGAGGCAAGAAGTACAGAGTTAAGGTGACCAGCTATGAGCAATCAAAGAAGAAGGTCACTATTCAGGAAGAATATGCCAGCAGTGAGAAGTCTACTATAGAAGAGGAAGAAGAATCTGAAGATGAAAATGATCCCAGACTCAATCCCTGAATTAATCTGGTGGATGACAGACCAGAAGATAATGTGTGGGCCAAGAATACTATCTCTATCACAATTGAAGCTATTGCAGGAAAAGCCAAAGGATGCCCTACCTATCTCAAGAGACACAAGTATCCTGAGCATTTCTCCAAGATCATGGGAACAAGGAAATCACCTGGCACAGCCTGCCCAGAATGCAAAAAGAAGAAGAAGAAATACAGACATGTTCCAGAAACACCTGCGACTGAAGCTGCAGAAGTATAAGCAATTTGGGGTTAAGAATTATCTGAGGAAGAAGAAACTTCTGACCAAGAAGTTCCTGAATAAGAAGTACCTGAAGAAGAAGAGGTCTCCAAACTCATCCCCTAGGATGATCCTCACTGGACACCACCTGAAGACAATGACCCTTGGAATACAGAAGAAAGACCCAGTATAATCACCATTATCCCCAAGAAGAAAACTCACCAAGAAAAAGCTTTTTGGCTAGAAAGATGTCTACATCAAATGGTCTTCCACTCTCCCCAAGACTACTGCTATCAGTGCCATTTACTAGACCAATAGGAGAGACAGAGGCCCTAGAGACCAGAACCCCCAAATATACTTACACAGTCAACTACCTTTCAAGAAGTCACCACCAAGTTACAAAGCCAATTCAGGGGATAAGGCTTCTTCACCTAGACAGAAATATATCCCTTGTCTACTCTTCCACCCACTTATGACCAAGATGAGTACCATTTCCCAAGATAATAAGAGATCAATAACTGGGAACATCATTTCCAAGTAATGGGATATTGTAACCATGGAAGACACTCAGACTTCTGAGACTGCAGGCATCAGAAGATCTATCTCAGTAATGATGTTACAGTCCACACCTTGAAGAAAGGAGATAACTGAAGCCAGATCTGAAAAAGCCAGATCTGAAAGAGCCAGACCAAAAAGTCAGGAAGAAGGACCCTCAAGATCTATGATTTAGATGAAGACATCCTAGCTCTCATCAGACATACAACCTGCCAAGGATGGGCAGAAGATGCTACCAACTTCATGAAAGCCCTTGACCCTACAGGAAGAAGGGGAATCAACTATCTCTGAGACCCCTCTACTGGAGCCAGATGGCCACACCTCAACCTTAGAGCTTGGAGGCTTCCTGCTAGTGGAGCTTCAGCCTTAGGAAGGCCTGAACTCAGTAAGGATATTGCCCAGTATGCCCTACTGTACCCCAAGGCCAAACCTCTGACCAAAGCCCACTCAGAGGATATAGGATATGATCTTCACAGCCTGAAGGATGAATCTATCAAGCCTGGAAAAACCTTCATAATCAGAACTGAATTAGCCATATAGCCACCCCAAGGAGCTTATATTCAACTAACCTCAAGGTCTGGACTTGCCAGACAAGGAATAACTGTAGAAGAAGGAACTATTGACCCAGGATATACAGGTGAAATCAAGGTTATCTTATACAACAGCAGTGCAGAATGGCACTGAATCATTAGAGGACAGAAGATTGCCCAAGCAGTCTTTATGAAAATCAAGACCCACAGTTACAAGAAGTCTCTGAACCAACTGAAGGAATAAGACAAGCCAAGGGATTTGGAAGTTCAGACAGGAAGAAAGTACACCTTCTTCAAGTCAACCACCTTAAGAAGAATATTCTCCAGCGAGTGTACCAGCAACTAGTCAGACTGTACAAGAATCTTATCCTGGAGCCCGGAGAACAAACTACCTTCGAAATCTTTACACCACCTGACCCCAGAAACCTTTTCTTTGAACTCAAGGAAGATATTCCCCACCTGGACATAGAGGGACACACATTCCCTGACAAGATAAATCCAGTACACTCCCAAGCAACTAACCAAAGCTGGGAAACCATCATTTTGCCAAAAGGAACTATCATAGGACACCTGGTACCTTTCCTTAACCGAACTTATAGGAAAGTTTATGAACTAAACCTATCGGGAAACAGTAAAAGGTCCCAGAAGAAAGGAAAGGCCCCTCTGCGACTCAGGAAACAGTGAAGCCTTCCACCAATATTGAAGAAGAGTTGACATCTCAACAACAGCAACAACTAGTAGAACTTCTTAACAAATATCAAGATATCTTCACCACTAATTATGGCAATCTACTATACAATCCATTATACCACCATAGCATAAATACAGGAAATGCAACACCTATCTGACAGAAACCCTATTAAATACTCCATCACTTGAAAACATTCAAAAAGGAGCACATTCAAGAACTCTTAGACAATAGAGTCATCTGACCCTCTACTAGCCCCTGGGCCAGCCCTATACATATTGTACCAAAGAAAAGAGGATGGAGACTCTATGTAGATTACAGAAAACTCAATTCAGTTACTAAAAAGGATGTCTATCCTTTGCCCAGAATTGATGACCTTTTGGATCAGTTACAAGATGCCAGATACTTCAGCAGTATGGACCTCTTCACAGGATTCCATAAGATCTCCATGGACCCCAAGGACATTCAGAAGACAGCCTTCCTTGCTCTAGGAAAACTGTTCAAGTACCTCTGAATGCCTTTTGGACTTTGCAATGCACCCCCCACCTTCCAGAGAATGATGAATTCAGTCTATACTCTCTTAATTCACCACTGCCTGATTGTATACATAGATGGTTCCAATATCTATTCAGCAAATTTTGAAGAACACCTGTACCACCTAGAGGAATTCTTCAAACTCACCCACAAGAACCACTTGAGACTAAATACAAAGAAATACTACTTTGGGAAACAGAAACTTGAATTTCTTGGATTTATAGTTTTGAAAGAAGGAACTTATGCAGACCCAAAGAAAACTGAGAAGATCAACAATTGACCAGTACCCAAAACCCTGAAGGAAACACTATCATTCCTGATACTAGTATCTTACTACAGAAGGTTTATCAAAGACTTTACCTATAATAGAATAAATGAGCAAGTGAACAGATGGGATGTGACAAGTGATCATGTGACTTGGCAGCAATGATGTCATCATACAAATGAAGCATGATATATGAATTACGAATGAAAAATGATTAAAAATGATGTGAAAAATAATATTCAGCTTATCCCCAACAATTGGTGCCACAGAAATAGTTGCTATAGCAGCTGATTATTGCCTAGTAATTGAGGTTCTGATCACAAAGTGTTTTTTGCCAAAAACCACCTGACAAAGGTCACGATCACAAACCTCATTATAGTTACCAAATTAGACACTTATACTTAGTCAGAAATCGTGGACCAACTTGTATAAATACCCCCCAATTTCCATCCAAAATAAAGCAGTTTTAGTTCAGTCCTTGATATAAGAATCAAGTCCCCCCCCACACACACACATTCCCCTGAGTCTTAGTAATAACATCTAAGTGACTCTAGTATTTCTGACTAAACTCCAGAAGCCTAGCTAACTTCTGCCAGAACTGAGACCAGTATATAAATTCCCAAAGACTTAAGTAAACCCATTGAACCTGAATTTCAAGGTGAATTCAGTCTGTACACAGCAAAGAACAAGACCCTTGAAATAGGGCAATAGAGAAAGATCTTTGAAAGATAAGGCACTACTGCTATACTTACTTATAAGCAAGTACTTCCTCAAATCAAAGGCTTCTTGGTACACATTATGTACTAAGTCCCTAAGTAATAGTCCACTTCCCTAATTATCCAAAGGATAAGAGAGAGGTAGAAGTGAGAGTTATTACAACTTGGTAGCAGCAGATTACCAGCCAAGAAGGCATCAAAGAACACACTCCTGAAGTTGGAACAAGACCAACCTTGGACAGGAATAACCCCCAGAATCAACTGTGGATCCCCAAACCAGAGCCAGAGAAGCCCTTGCCATTAAGACCAGATGGTACCAGGAAACCACAGACCCAAGGATCTACCAGCTTGTAATTGACCAGGCTTATAAGGATCTATACCAGGCCTTTAGGACATATCACCCAGGACTTAGGAATATTGTCAGCTGCCATAGGTTCTATGAACTCCTCCAAGGATACATTGGAACTACTAGGACCTCAGAATCTACTGCTGTAGCCACCCAGGATTTTCTAGATTATATCACACCCCCTGCTGTAAGAGAAGCAGCTGCCAAGTGGATTACCTCTGACAGATATCATCATACTCCTACCAAGACCTCCCTCTACTACAGGCTAGTTGTATACTATGCCTCTGCTATAACCAGATACATATGAGAATGAGTGAGCAGGCCAACCATCTCCTACTGCTGAACAAGAAGCAGGCCCATCTATCCAGCCAGAGACTGATATCCTCTTTAAAGGACCTAGCCAGTACAAGGATGCACTATCTCATCAGGAAAGGGAGTCAGATGAAGACTCTACAGATTACCAGTCTGATGATAGCCAACTAGGAACAGCAGGCCTAGGAATTTACCAAGAAACCACAGGTCAAGAAGATCAGACCCCAGAACCAACTCAGCCACCTATACAGAGGTTTGGTTTACCCTCTCTCACAGGACTCTTTGATCTAATATCCAGGAACTAAGTAACCCCAAGTCATATAGCACTACAACCCCACCAAGCAGAACAATCTTCAGGAGAATCTACCCCAACAGGCCCACTACCAATAGTCAACACAATGGTAGATGTCAACATTGCAGTACTGACTACCTAGCTAGCGGCACAAGCAGGGATAGTAGGACAGATTGCTGAACAGAACAAGCCAACCAAGACCTTATGAATCCCAACATTCTGTGGAAAAAACAGCAATATCGAAAACTTCATCAATGCAGTTAATACAGACTACTGAGCAAACCAATGGAATGACAACCGAGTACCTATAGGAATGCTCACCAACAACCAGAACAGCACCCTTCAACAACTGTTTGCTACATCAGTAGCACAAGTGGAAACAGTAGCCACATTCTTCACTGGAACAGCAGCTGAATTCTGGCAAACCTTAGAACAACATCCAGTAATCTGGGAAGCCCACCCTCAAGTCAATGGACAAGTACCTGCCAACAACAGACCAAGTTGGGATGACTATGAAGCAGGCCCAGGACTCAAGGCCTTATTACTGACCAAATTCTAAAATGTGGCCTACATACAAGAAACTTGGAACAAGCTTTCCCAGATGAAGTTCCACCTGAATGGCAAAGAGGATCTAGAGACCTTTGCCACCAGAATGGATGCCTACCTCAAAACCATTAGACTTACTTACCAGGAGAACAATTTGGCCATCAATGGTACTAGAGCCAACCACCTTTTTGCAGCCCTACCAGACTGGCTCACCCAGAAGATCAAAGAACAAGGTCTTCCCCAAGAATGCCCCCACTACTCATAGTGCTTTGCCCAAGTACAAAGAAGAGCCTGCGAAATCCTTGCTGCACAAGCTCTATGAAATCAAGAACACAAGAAGGATAACCAAGATAGGAGGAATCCTACCAGGAGGAATGACCAAAGATATGATCAAAGAAATGATCAAAGGAATCAGCGAAACCCCAGAGGACCCAGACCTCCCACTGAGGATGAAAAGAAGCAGCTTCATGAAAAAGGATTGTGCTTCATCTGCAAGAAGGCAGGACACATCTCAGTCAGATGCCCCAAAAAGAGAAACAGATCAGGTGAACCCAGTAACCAGAACATTACTGTTATTGGAGAAGGTCTAGGAAAGAAGAACTCTGAGAATGTCATCAAAGTACAGAAGATATGGTACAAGGCTACCATCCCCACTAAGGCCCACCCAACTGATGCTGGATATGACCTCTACAGCAGTCAAGACCTCACCATTCCACCAAGTATCAATACTACAGTATGAACAGGAATTTCAATGCAAGCTCCCAAAGGTACATATATCTGCCTTACTGAGTGAAGCAACCTAGCTAAAGAGTTCAACATTAGGCTAGGAGGAGTAGTTGATCAAGGATTTACTGGCAAAATCCAGGTCATCTTGCAAAATTTTGGAGATACATCATTTGAAGTCAAAACAGGCCAAAGAATTGCCCAAGCAATTATTGAAGAAATTTATCAAGATCTCACCATTGAAGAAGTCCCTGAACTCTCCCAGACAGACTATGGTAAGAAAGGATTTGGATCTACCAATAAACCTCCTAGTCAAAAGATCACTACCATGAAGGAAGATGATGAAAACTAGTATAAGAGAATTGCAGATGGTTATGTACTATGTGGATGATGCCCTCATTCTATTCAAATGTACTGCATAGAACATATTGGTGAATGCCATGCATGCCTCTCCAAAGTTTTCAAAATTCAATCTGAGAAACACCAAGCTCAATAGACTGAGGAACCCAAACAAGACAACCCTCCTTGTGAAGGATGGGGAGAAACTGACTTCAAGGAGACTGATAGCAATTGGGACAACAATGAAGATGAAGAGCTCAATACCATCAAGAAGGAGGACAG
>RBNI01007162.1:0-10587 GCA_003990745.1 Jimgerdemannia flammicorona | reverse complement strand
TTCTAAAAGGTATATAATTATTTTATTATTGACTAAAATATCAATTTAATAATATTTATATTTAAATTATAATAAATTTATAAAGTAATAATTATATAACATTGGCCCATTTTTGTCCCTCACTGTACAACATCCAATTGATCCCCAACTGCTAGCCAAAAATTTCTAAGTATCTCATACTCTCCTAGCTAATATTCTGGCATCTGTATAAATCCCCCTTCCTGTCCTATATTGTAGTACTCCTCACAGTCAAAGCTACCCTCCTCTACAAGATAGTCTGAGTGAAAGTTGAGTATGATATTTCTTCACAGTATACACTACTAGACCACTCAGTACTTTGGTAGCAGCTATTACTATATCTCAGCACTTCAGACCCAGACCTCATTCTAGTTCTGCTCTTTCCTAATTCTAGCCAACTGCCATCCACCAGGCCATAAATCCTGTCCTAGCTCCCTCTGGCACTCAACCCCATCACCAATATTGAAATCTATTAGGGGGACACTCCCTAACAACACTCTGTCTCATCTCTATATTGCTGGGCCCTAAGGTATCTCTTCTTTATTTCTCCTCCAGTGAATTTCAATGCAGTATACCCTATCTACTACCCTCCACCAGAAGTCTTTGTACCACATGTGCTCATTGTCCTGAAGTCCAACCAAGAACAATAGATCACCTGTAGAGCCTCTTGATAAGGACCTCATCTCTCAGACCTTCTTCATCAAAAGAACCCAGCCACCCCCTCACAGCTCCACAGCTCTCTTCAGCCACCATACTCTCAGGCAGTACAGCCTCTTTGGAAAGTCAACCAGCTCCCCAGAAGTACAAGGTAACTATAAACTCTAAGATCAACTTCTTGAGTAATGGGGCCACCACTAGGCCTGTTATACTATTGCCCAGATCACTAGACCTTGTGCCCTTCCTATACCCCAGTCCACTATCCTAGATTTTTTTCCAGATTACCTATTACACTTCTATCAGCAGTCACCCACTCAGCTACTACTCTACCAGCCCCACTGTCTTGGTCTCCCAGAGGAACTTCCCTCTGTTGCTGCTACTCTATAGTCTTTACTGTCTCCTTGCCCCTCCTCAGCCAGCCCTCCTGTCTAGTCACTATCTGCCTCTCCTTCACCATATCTGCAAAGCTCACTCTCCTGCTTCTCTATCCTCCAATACTGCCCCCTCCCCTTCTATGTCCTCCTGCCAACAGGCCCCTCATGCTTTCCCCCAAGCCAGAACCTCTCCCTACATATTGCTAGTTGAATGCACTTAGGCCTCTCTGCCTAGTATATACCTCAGAATACTTATTGGTTGCTATGTTTTTACTATCTTTCTCTAAAAACTATATTGTAAGTATTGCTAGAAGATTGTGTAATCTAAATGTTACTGAAGAAAGATACTTCCTGAACTCCTCTCTCTAACAAGAATAAGACACCACAATATCTATTATATAAAATTACTATCTGACTGCTCTTCAACAGACTAATTATCAATAATTAAAAATAGTAAAAATACTAATTCTCTCTAATACCTTTTTTAGCCAAACATACTTAACCTAATTATAGGTCTTCTCCTAATTCAGAAAGTCCAATTATCTATTCAGTCCACAAGCCCTCACTCTCTTAATTATCTTATGAATCTAGACTATTCTATCTCTGATCAGCTTACCACTAATGAAACTCCTCTGCTTGATCTCTAACATCTGTTGAGTCACCCTCTACAGTCTTATAACAATCACCTTTATGACCAACTTTCTGTCTATATTTAGGAGTATAATTGACCTCTAATTATTTCAATTCTTTCTCTAACTCTTATTCTTATACAGCAGTACCACCAGACTGAGATTCTAACTCTCAACCCACTCCTCTAATATGAGAATAAAATTACAAAACACTATCATCTCTCCCAATATCTCTGGAACCTCTACTATTTTCTTTCAAAAGTCTCAAGACAGACCATCCTCTCTAGAAGCTGTGCTCTATTTTGTAGCTGATAAGATATTTAAGATTTTATTCTCTTGAACTAGTAGAATCAGATCTCTAAGACTATCAACCTATAGAGAGTGATAATTCTCCAGAGAGTACTCAATAGTCCCTTCATCAGTACCTTCTTTTTTCTTACTTTACAGATCACTCCATCTACTCTTCAAAGAACCCAAGATCTACTATATCTAATTTCTTCTCATCAAATATACTATCTCACTACTGTCTCATCCTTCTCACTTTAAGAAGTCTAGTTAGATACTTAGTAGGCCTCTTGCTCTTCTCAAGCTCCTGCTACTATAGCTAAGCTATCATACTCTATATACAAGTCTCCTCCTCCTCTCTCAATACTCTCTTCAACTTTTCTATCTCTAACTGGGTCTGATCCAGTCTCCAATCTTCTATATTCTCCTACTTCAACATTCTTGCCCACTCCAACTATAATCTCTTCATTCTGTAGGAGGCCTATCTTACCTACTATCTCTACTATATTCTTTTAAACCTGCTAGTCTTGCCTCAATATACTCTGGTAGTCTCCTTCAACTATACTCAACAGATCTCTACAGAGGTCCTCTTGTATTTCTAGTAAATAATCTTTACCCCAATGTCCTCTATTCAGATTTTCCATAACTCTTTCTTCTCTAATAAAAAGAAATTAAGACACTAATATCCAGGTCCATCTCTACTTCTCTCAAACTGACTATGTTCTAAAAGTTCTTAATGATCAGACTATGGGTATTACTCTATCTCTAAATTTACCCAGATATCTATCTTCTAGTAATCAGCAGTCAGCATCTAGTCAATCCTTATTCTAAGTCTATTCACTCAATGAGTATATGTAAATCTTCTGATCACTCCACACTATCTTGTTAGTATCTATTAATGAACTTAGATACTCTACTACTTCTCAAATATTCAGACCACTACTATGGTCTACCATCTGCCTCTCTCCATCAGTCCTATCTAATATTATATTCTGTACTATATTAAAGTCTCTGTCTAGTATATCTATACTAGCTTCAGCAAGTATACTATACTCATGAAGTCTATTTATCTACTCTACTTAGTCACTTCCAACTGCTAGACAATAGTAAGAGCCAACAACCAATAGCTCTCACTTTGACCTTTGCTCAATCTTATATAGGTCTCCTTTGCTACTCTATATCAGAATCCCCACTTGCTCCTCTAAACTACTATACTGCTCTATTCTTTTGCCTACTCTTATTTATTCAAATTCTCCTCACAGTATATATTTTATAAAAAAAAAAGATTTCTTCAACTAAGCAAAAATATTTCAATATCTTACAGAGTCCCTCAGATTATTCACATTTAGTGAGAAAATGTTAGTTGTACTATTTATAATAAAATATTATAATGTTGTCTTCTCAACCTCTTTACAGTTCCATACTCATCTTCTCTCTAGTTAAGTTTAGATTATGCTTCACAATTGCTTCCTTCTTCTCAACCTTTCTAGCCTCTAATCTAGTCAGTATCTCTGCTATTGCCTTATCATTCTTGACCTTTATATCCTCTTTGTACTCTGTATATACCTTCTACTACAGATATAATCTATATCTCTACTTCTATCAGAAAGCTGTATACTCTCCAGCAACTACTGTCAATTTAGCTTCTCTTAATAACTACCTCTCACCTTTCTCCTATACAATTCATGTTACACAAACTTCAAGCAATAGTTTTCAACATAACTTGGAGAAAAGGTACTATAAACATATCATCAAGCAAAAGTTCTGACAGGTGTGCTGGGTTGGGTGAATGTGGGGCTTTTGGTTGGCAGTATGTGGGGAGAGGGTATGGATTAGGAATGGGGGCTTTTGGAGGGTTGAAGGGTGGCAGAGGCTCTGGAGGAGGACCAGTGTCTGGTAGATCTGATGGAAGGCCAGGTCTCTCAAGCTTTGCCAATAAGGTGAAGGTGGGTGAATAGCCTGCTGGTACAGGGCTGGTGCTGCTGAGGGAAAGGGCAAGGCTAGCATCAGGAGGGGGAGTGGCCCTCAGGAGAGAGATGAGAGCATAGGGGCTGAAGGGGCTATGGCTGGAGGTGTGACTGTTGATGAGAGTGTGATAGGGAATCAGGAAAAAAAAAGAGATGTGACAGCTGATAGCTAGATAGAGCAGAGGTTCCTAATGCAGAAAGGGGACCTGGTGGATGGTATAATGGGGCTGGCAGTGGCCCTGTTGCTCAAGAAGTCGATCTCGGAGTTTGTGGCTACCTTGTGCTTTCAGGGCTTAGTGGTAATGGTGAGGATGGTCCTGGGGCTTATTTTGAAGCAGGTGGTTGGGGCAGCTTCAGTGAAGTTCCTGAAGGGACTGGAGGGGGTTGAGGTGGGCTTTGAGAAGGCGGGCCCACTGGACGAGGCTCTGAAGACTGGAGTAGTGATTGGGGAAGTGGTGGTTCCCATGGTGTGGTGCTTGAAGTGGGACCCCAGGGTGGTACAGCTTCTGGTAAGAGGGGTGCTGATGGTAATGAAAGTGGAGACTAGGAGAAGGGTAGAGGAGGTGATGGGGGAGTATGGTGACATAGTAGACATTGGCTTCCAGATGTGGGAGGGGACCACATTTAGGACAGGTGATGTCAATGTCAGGATTCGGCTGGCAGAGAAGGAGGCTACAGGAAAGACAAGTGACTGGCCCTCAGTGCTAATGTGGGGGGCTTTTGTCTGTAAGGTGTTGAGGATAAAAGGGAGTGAAGAGGAGGAAGAGAACCAAACAGAATTCACCTCTTTCTTTGGTAACATTCAGGTTATACAATATTTTGGCAACACTTTTGACACAGTTTCTGGAGACAAGCTACTAGTATTATGGCAACCAATGAGTATCCTGAGGTGTATACTGAGCAGGGCAGCCCTGGAGCATTCGAATGGCAGCAAGTGGAGAGAGGCCCTGGTCTGGGGGGCAGTATGAGGGGCCTGCTGGTGGAAGAATGCAGTGGAGGAGGGGGAGGAGCAGGAGATCAAGAGTCTAGCAGGGTGAGCTTTGTGGAGAAGGTGAAGGGGGGTCAGCAGGGGGCTAGCCTGGAGAGCTGGCTGAGGGGGGGGAAAGTGCCGGTGAAGGCTACAAGGCAGCAACCTTGTGGGGGTGCCTCTCAGGAGGGCCTTAGGGGTGGAGCTGGGGGGGTAGCGACTGAGGCAGGGACTGCTGATGGGGGTGTGATGGGTGATCTGGAAAAAAATCTAGATGGAACTGCTGATGGTGAGCTGAGCAGTGGGAAGGGCACAAGGCCCGGGGACCTGGCAGATAGTATAATGGGACTGGTGGTAGCTTCATTACTCAAGAAGTCGATCTTAGAATTTGCAGTCACAGTGTATTTCTGGGGCTTGGCAGTGACGGCAAAAATAGTACTGGGGCTGATTGCAAAGTAGATGAGTGGTGCAGCATCAGTTAAGTTCCTGAAAGGCCTTGAAGGGGTGAAGGTAGGATTTGAGGAGGCTGGGCTGCTGGAGGAAACTCTAAAGGCTGAGATGAGAGTGGGTGAGGTGTGCATACTGATGGTGAGATGCTTGCAGTGGGACCCGAGAGTAGTACAGCTGCTGGTGAAAGGAGTCCCCATGGTCTCTGCTGACGAGATGAGGAAGAGAGTCGAGGAGGTCATGGCTGAGTATGGGGAGATGGTCGATATTGGGTTCAGAGTGTAGGAAGGAACCTCTCTTCAGACAGGGGATGTTGATGTCAGGATTCGGTTGGCTGGATGGGAGGCTACTGGGAAGGCACGGGACTGGCCCTCAGTGATGGTGTGGGGAGCTTTCTTGTGCAAGGTGACGAGAGTAAAGGGGAGCAAGGAGGAAGAAGAGGATTTGCTAGAAGCACTGGAGGAGTTAAGTGGAGCAGTGGAGAGGAGGGCAAAAGCATAGAAGGCATTCGAGGAGGTGACACACCTTGAGGTGGTTGGAGGGAAGTGTGTCTGCATCAATAAGGAGATGTGAGAGAGGTCCCAGGGACGCAGAAGGCAGAGGGAATTGTTGGTGAAAATGGAGGTGGAGGTGATGAGGATGACAAGTGACAGTGCAACCACTGGAGGGGCTGAGGTGAGTATATGGGCTGCTGGTAGTGGAAAGAATGTGGAGGAGAGGCAGGTGGAGGCCGAGAAGGAGCCGAGCAAGAATCCATATGATGATGGCACACTTGAGGTTTGGGAGGAAACCTGGGAAGGGTCACCTTCACCCTCTCTGCTTATCAGAAGAGGTCCGGCAGGGAGAGGTAGAGTGGTGGAGGATGTGCCGATGCGAGGGGCTCAGCAGGTGCACTTTGGAGTTCCAAATATGGAGAAGGGGGGATTGGTAGAGGTGACTGGTAAAGGGGAATTGGTAGATGTACCAGAGGAGAGATGGAATGAGTCAGCGAGTGTAGGGGCTGATACTACAATGTTGGATGGAGGGAGGCCAGTGACCCCTGGAGGGAAGGAGGTGGGAAACTTGCTCTGGGTGTGCCAGATGATGAACAACTTGGCAGCAGAGGAGCTGGGGGAAGTTGACCTCTGAGTGATGAGTGATGAGCATTAGGTAAGGATCCTACAGGGTGAGGGAGTGGTGGCAGTATTGAAGGCCGAAATCCTGGTAGTATACTTGGAGGAGGAGGGGTATGAGGTAGATAAGGAGAGAGAAGCTGCTCTGGTGGTTGTGGTGGGTGAGCGGGCTGCCCACTGTTGGACCAAGTGGCATGGATTGCAGCTCTGGCAAGAGGCTTACTTGGAGTACTGTGAGGATTTTGAGGAAAAGGAAGATGGGGAGATGGCTGAGATTCTTGCTGAATTGGAGGCTAAGAGGGCTGAGGAAGCAGAAGCTATTGCTGAGTGTAACCTGGATAGGGTACAGGAGGAAGTGGACATGGAGCAGTAGAGGACGCATCTGAAACTATATATTTTCCCTTATGAATAGTATAACCAACATTTTTTCTTTGAATGTGAATGGGCTGTGGGGTGCTTTTCGATGTAAGAACATTTTTACTTGGCTGAAGGGATTGGAGGCTGATCTCTTCCTCTTGCAGAATGTCAGGTGTGAGGATGAATTGGATAGACTGGAATGGATGAAGGAGTGGGGTAGTGTGGCAGTTTGGAGGGGCAAGGTTGGAATTCTGGTGTGGAAGGGCAGAGGGGAGATACAGGATGTACAGAGCTGGGGGGATAGACTGGTCTGGGGTGAGTGGATACACACAGGTTGGGAGCCAGTCATGGTGGGCTCCTGCTACTGCCCTGCAGTACAGGGCGAGTGGGTGAATTGGGTGACAGGTCTACAGGAGAGTGGAATTCTTGTAGAGGTTGGGGTAGATGTACTTGGTGGAGACTTCAACATGGTCTGTAACATATTGAGGAATAGAACTGATGGAGGAAGAGGAGCTGTGGGTCAGAGTGGAGGGCTGGCAGCATGGGAGGAAGTGGAAAGACTGAGTGCTCTGGTAGATGCAGGGAGGGAATATTAGGGGAATAGGAGGGTGTATACGCACTGGGCTGAGAGACTGGAGACAAGGATTGATTGGATTCTGACAGCCAACTGCTGAGGCTTGGATGTTTAGAAGTCACTGGAGGTGGAATGGTGCCCTTGGTCAGATCATTGGGGGCTTTTAGGGCAGGGACATTTTGGGGGAAGTGGGGATAGGCCTGGACATTGGTATCTCAATTCCTCCTTGTTAGATGATAAGAGCTGGTGGGATAAATGGGTTGAGGAAGTTCAGTTGCAGGTAGAAGGCTGGAGGCAGGAAGGTGTCCCAATTGATATTCGGTGGATGCAGATGAAGGAGATGGCCAGGACTTTCTGGAGTGGGGCTGGTAGGGAGGCAGAGAGACAGAGAAGGCGGAGGGTGCAGTGGGCTTCTAGTAGACTATCAAGACTCTTGGAGGGCTGGGCAAGACTGGCGACATTGAAGGGAGAAGCAGACTGGCAGGTGGTAAGGGTAAGAATGGAGGTGGCTGAACTCCAACAGATGCTGCAGAATGAGGAAGAGGTAAGGGTCCAGGGTCTGGCAGCATGGCTTCGTTGGTAGGGGCTGGAGGATGGCAAGCAGCCCTCAAAGTTTCTCACAAGAGCCCTTCAGGCGAGAAGGGTGCAGCACAGGTGGGAGGGGGTGGTTAATACTGATGGTTTATTGGTGCATGGGGTACAAGACATTCTTAGATCGTTAAAGGAGTACTGGAGTGGATTATGGAGTGAGGAGAAGGGTGGGGCAGATTCTGAGGACATTGATCGAACATTGGAGGGTTGGCACCCTACCTGAGTAGATAGATTGGGTGACTTAGTTCTGCCAGTGCTAGAGGAGGAGATCCACCAGGTTCTTGCTGTGACAACCTTGGGTACAGTGCCTGAAGAGGATGGCCTGCCCTGGGACTTCTGGAAAAAGATGGTGGAAGTCCCTAGAATACTGAGAGAGATGATGGCACTGTGTGATTGGATTCTACAGACAGGGAGATGGGTGGGAGAACAGGATCTAGGGCTGGTGACATTGCTTTATAAGAACAAAGGTAGCCGAGAGGACTGGAAGAACTGGAGGCCAATTATGCTGCTGGATATAGACAGAAAGTTGATTACCAAAGTGGTGGTCACAAGGTTGCAAAAGGTGGCCCAGCAAGTCTTGGGTGAGGAGCAGTGGGGCTTTGTGGGTGGCCGGCTTATCAGGGATGGCACAGTATGGGTGTATGGCATTATTGAAGGGGTATGAGCCAGTGGACTAGATGGGCATCTGGTCTTTTTAGACTAGGAGAAGGCTTATGACCGAGTGCAATGGGTCTGGCTGGTGAAAGTTTTGGATAGGATTGGGGTCCCACAACAGTTCAGGACCACCATGATCAGTCTACTGGAAGGAAGTAGGGTGGCACTTATGTGTAATGGATATAGAGGGGTAGCATTTCCTCTAGGTAGGGGAGTGCCCCAGGGGGACCCACTGTCTCCCATTTTGTACACTTTGTCTCTGGAGCCCTTCATAGACAGAATCAGGCAGAAGATAGTGGGGCTATCTATCTTTGGCATTGGGTGGAAAGTAGGGGCATTTGCCAATGACATAGTGGTCAGTCTAGGATCAATTGCAGATGTTGAGAAGCTCAAGGAAACAGTGGAGTGGTATGAGGTGAACTCTGGGGCTAGACTTAATTGGCATAAGTGTGAAACAATAGTGTTAGGCAATGGTCTGGTGGGTGGAGAGATTATTGGTACCATTGTCTCTGTGGGTGAGATGGTTAGGTACTTAGGTATTTATCTGTTAGTATATAGGTCAGTTCTACCCAGACTTTGGTGGGAGCAGAGGGTTGGCATTTGGGAGGAGGCACTGCGGAGTTGGGGGGGCTGCCAATTATCTCTGGCAGGACGTGTTTCAATTCTGAATATCTATTGGCTGCCGAAGGTGTGGTATCTGGCTTATCATCTAGACTTCCCAGCTTGGGTGGTGAAGTGATTGATGAAGCTGACCAAAGGGTGGATTTGGGCTGGAAGGCAGAGTCAGATCAGCTGGGAGGTCTTGTCCTTACCAGTGGCGAGTGGGGGACTTGGGCTGGTTGACTTTCTTAAGAAGCTGTACTGTTTGAGAGCATGGTGGCTGAGGAGAGCCGTAGAGTTGAGAGGGGGTGGTTGGGTTCCCCTTCTGCAGAAAGTCTGGGAGATGAGGTCCTCACCAAGGGGTTCGACTGGTAATCTCCTAGCACTTGTGGGCCTTCAGAACTCTGGACAATTATGATACAAAGACTTCTAGTGGGGAGTAGTGGAGGGGGTATGCCGCATTGGTATTAGGTGGCAGGGAAATAAAGGGGAGGAGGCTTGGGAACCAGCGATGTAGAGATGGGACCAAGTGTTGCTAGGAGGCATTCCCTTAATTGAGTTTGATATAGGTGATGGGATCGAGTGCCAACAGGGACCAGGCCAGGATCTGTGGCCTAGCAGTTGGCAGGGTGTAGGAATTGGCAAGGAGTGGGACTGGCATAGTATTTGGGCCTAGAGTGCCAAGGTGAGGAGGTGGCTGCCACCGAAGTACTGGGTGGTCTGGTGGCATGTGCTGAGACGAAATGTCATGCTTAACTTCCACTCTGGTCACCTTGTTGAGGGAGGCTGCTTTGACTGTGAGGAGTGTTATAATGTAGGACAGGAAGGGGGATATATACAGATACCTGAACATTGGCTAGAGGAGTGTGAGGTACTTGGTACCTTTTGGCAGAACATTGGGAATCATCTGGGAGTAGTGGGTAGAGGAGCAGATGGGCAGAGGCAGTGGGAGGATCTAAGAGGCCATCTGGAGGGGGGGGTGGGGAAGGAATGGCTGACGTTAGGTTGGGCTTTGGCCATTTGGGTGGGGCTGGCCAGTTACTGGCTATTTGTTTTTGAGGATGGGAGGAAACTTGGCTCCGAGATCAGGCTGAGGAGGTGGTGTAGCCTTATGGAAGACACCTTGACAGGCTGGTGACTTGGTTGGGGGTTGAAGGGGGGTCAAAGGTGGCATTTGATAGAATAAATTTGTAGGCAGAGTGGGGGGAGGGTTGGTGTGGTGGGTGAGAAAGTGGTCTTTATCTGTATAGGTAGAGGGAGTGACACCCCTATGGGGATCGGGTAGTGGGAGGGTAAATTGTAAATTTATTAATAGATAGGTAATAAAGGGAGGAGTCCAAGTGACTATAAAAAAA
>RBNI01007161.1:0-10588 GCA_003990745.1 Jimgerdemannia flammicorona | reverse complement strand
ATAGGCCAAAACCCTCCCCCACCACCCACCAAGCACTGCCCCCCCATTAACCTAGGCTAAATATTGTCCAGCAGCTCGACCATGCCAGGCACAGCAGGGCCTATATTGGCCTGCACCTCATTCTGTACACCATGCTCTCCCTACCATCAGGGGAAACCCAGCCATATGCCAACAACCGAAAGCGCATGTCTGAGAACCCAACATATGTACAAGGTTATGCTCAAGCTGAATAGAATAGCCCCTGCCACCCCAAAGAGAATGACAAGCAAAGAAAAACCCTCATCAAAGCACAACATGGTGGGTTTGGCCTGGTTCTCCCAGTTGAGGTGAGTAAAGGACTTACACATGAGGTGGGAGGAGACCCCCAATACCCCATTACTCAAGTCTGTGGGCCTTGATCACATTGCTATATCAGCTCCTGGTTCCAGTTGAGTGTAGCCAAGATGCTGAAATGGGTAGCCTTGGGCCCCCCCCTGATGACTGGGGCCCAACTCTGCTGACCACCAAAAGAAGCTGAGAGTGATACCTACTACCTAACCATGCTGCACCAATCAAAAGGCCCCACCAAAGCAGCATCTGCCCCAGCCCTGATGACTGCCCCCAGCCTGGCACCCTACTGGTTCACTGTTATTGCCCTTCTGCCTATCTGTGATGGCCATCTCTCCTCTCAACCTGACAACACCTGAAAAGCAGTCACCTATGCCAGAACTGTGCTCACCGGGATGCTTGCCAAAGCCAGAGGGCCCCACTACAAGCACTGAGGACCTGCAGGTAACCTACACTGAGTACTTGATGCCCAAGGTCAGCCGACTCTCTATGTAGTCCAAGATACCCTGAGACAACTCCTTGTTGGCAATGGCAAAAGGAAGAAGGTGCTACACCAAAACGAGTACACCTCAGATGCAGCTGAAGGCACCAGAATCCATGAAAAAGTGGAGGAAGCACTGATCTGACACCAATAAAGGGGCAACTCATCACCATTGCCCTCCTCCCACCATGCCCCTGCAGGCATAGCAAACCAACCTGAGGTAGAGGGGGTAATAATAGGAGAAAGGGGACTCAGAAAGTCACCTACCAAACCTTGTGACCAGTAAGGTAGTGGAGAAAGGAGCTGAATATTACTATTCTCATTACTAGTCTCTTGCCTATGGTACTTTCTTTATACTAACTAGGGTACCCCTTGGGTATCTTGGTTATCTGTATCTATAGTGGTCCCATGTTTTATTTCTACTGATCTTCTATTCTAGTCTCTAAATATATTCTTTTTCTTCTCCTTGACTTCATCTTTTTCTTCTGTCTGTTCTATCCTCTATCACTTTCCTTTCTCTCCCTTACTCCTTCATCTCTCCATTTGAAAAGTTATCTTCTATGAGTTTTCTGATTACCTACTTCTATATAATATTCTCAACACTCTGACCCATAGTGTCCAGATTGACTTCTATAGAATCTTATGACCTCTATCTTACTAGAATCTACTCTCTGCCCTTGACTTCTCTGCTGTTATTGACTCTGACATTAATACTGAAATTTCAACTCATCATATTAAAGGCCCTTTTCTTTTTCTACTATTTCTCAATTTTCATACCTTTCTTCTGGACTCTATGATCAAGAAAGGCTCTATTAAGCACCACTATATCCACCATCTCTCCTGGCCCCTGGGTATATCTGTTAATAATAGTATTACTTCTATAGACTTCTCTATGATTTACTTTTCTTTTGATGATACTTTAGCTATTATTTACTATCTGAGTCATAGTACCCTCTTAGTCAAGAACAATATGCCAATACCTTCTATCATATTCTAGTGCATCCCACTAACTGGGAACTTTTGGACTTCTATTAGTACCAGTGGTTCTTCTTTGATTACTTCCTACTATTTGGACTGTATTCTTCTCTCTTCTTATTTAATGTTTTTGTCAAAATACTCTAATAGCTTCTGCTCCACTATGGTCTTCATGATCTGGTCTACTATATTGACAATATTCTACTTATTGCCCTGGTATCTATGACCCTTCACTATCTCTGCCTTCTTCTGAACATTGGCTACTTCTTGAGCTTTCAGATTTAGGATGAGAAGATTATAGGCCTTTCTATCTCTATGGTATTTCTGAGTATCACTATTGATATAATAGCTGTAAAGATCTCTCTCTCAATAAACTCTCTGCTCTTCTGATAGACCTTTACTGATAGCACTCTTATTATACTTATACTCAGTATGACCTCCTCTATTTAGTTAGCTCTCTCTCCTTTATCTAATACATTCTACCTACTGACTAGTTCTTCTTTTGCCAATTTATTGATCTTTTTTCCTTTGTTGACTGATTCTATCTTTATAATAATCTCAACACTAAGTTTTATAAAAATATCTCCTAGTGGTATACTTTTCTCTCCTATTGGAACAGTATTACTAACATCCTATTACTAGATATTCCCAATATCCAGTTCTGGTCAAATACTAGTAGTATTCTGAGCTTCACTGCTTACTTTGCTGATGTCTAGTTCTCTATATTCTGGTTGCTTGATTTGGTCCATAAAGACATTCAGTTCAAGAAACTGTATTTCATTATAGCTACTATAGCTACTTGAGAGAAATACTGATACTTCTATTGTATATGCCTTTATATTGACAACCAGGCAGTTCTGTACTATATTAATTCTGACTCTTTCTACAACTCTTATCTTTTGGGTCTTTTATATTGCCTTCTTTATTTTGCTATCTTATATTCTTTCCAACTCTGAGTAGTTTACATTCTCTCTAAAGTTAACTTTATAGCTAATATCTTTTCTGATTGAATCTTTCTCATTTTCACCTTCTTGCCCTTAATACTAACTAAGTTCTGACCTCTGTTAGTGATATATCCATAGTTCTTGACTTTCACCCATTGTGGTCTTCTTTCTCTAGCATGGTCTGGCTTCTTTGATGCACTGCTCTTACTTAGTCAGTCAGTATAGTTTTCTTAACCACTGTATTATACATCTCTTCTGACATTCAGATAGCTATATCCTCTTTATCTCTGAATAGACATTGATATCCTGGGTCTCTTCTCTTACTCTCTAGCATCTGTAGCATTCTACTATTAAGATCTACCTCTCTGCTATTTATTCTCTTTACATTGACCTAGGCTTTCTAGATCTACTTACTGATCTTTTGATATCTTCTTACATTCTCCACAATATCAAACACTGACTTAGAGATCCTACTATCTGGTCTTGGCTCCCTCTCACCTTTTCTTTACTCTCTTTCATATTGTCTCAGTTGAACTTCCAGACTGATCTTGACTTTGCTGCTACTATTACTCTTATATATTATAGCTTTCTTTAGTCTAGTAAATATATATAGTTCTCATTTAACTCTATCTTTTATCTCTCTCATACCTCTGTCTTTTATCTCTCTTATATCTGTATCTTCTTCTATCTATCTATTACTGACCCAGCTTATCACTCCTTATAGTTGCCTATCTCTCTTTTTATTAGAGAATTATGATTCTCATCATCTGAGCCTTACTTAGTGTCCTCTATACTGTCATATTACTATAGACCTCGTTTTTATATCACCTCTCTACTTCTTTGGCTCCTCTTTTCTCCTGTCTTAATGGCTCTGCATTCTTATATGTCCATCTTATTGCCCATCTCCACTCTTGCCTCCTCACCTCTGACATTAATCTAGCTCTTTTTCTGGCTATAGCTTTTATATCAGTGCTATCTTTGATACCATCTCTGCTGGCTTTTCTAATTATAAGACTCAGACTCTTGGGTAATAGTATAGTGATATATATCAGATCTACATTTATATACTAGTTTCTAGAATTATCAATAATTTCTGTATCTTTTGCAGCTATACCTTAAAAGTAGTCAGAATATCTCTCTTTACTGCTGAGCAGATTTTGATCAGATACTCTGATATGATGTCTCAATGACCCACATATATATAGAATATACCATTAGTATATAGGAGTATTACTGGCTATTATTATTAGTTTACTTTCTTTATACTGGATGCTTCTCTATTCTAGAGTACTATTGACTATATATTTTTACTATATAGAATACTCTACTCTATAAAAGCTCTATCAACTACATAAATATATTACTTTTAATCCAGATTCATTTAT
The DNA here is from genome assembly GCA_003990745.1 of Jimgerdemannia flammicorona. Classification (NCBI taxonomy): domain Eukaryota; kingdom Fungi; phylum Mucoromycota; class Endogonomycetes; order Endogonales; family Endogonaceae; genus Jimgerdemannia; species Jimgerdemannia flammicorona. The sequence continues at coordinate 6,476 of RBNI01007161.1, read as the reverse complement.
ACCAAACTGATCATTTGCTATATAATATTCATTTCTAACTCACTATAATATTTGGTCTAAATAAATATATATATACTCATATATTCATAATAGAGTAGTAGAGGAGTATGAGAATTAAAGTAAAAATAATATAGTTATAATGAATCAATTCTATATAACCTATCTTCATTATATAAATATATATACCAACTGACTAAATAGATCAAATTGTTCCTCTTTTATTCTTTACTATATTTCTACAATTAGTCATATCTTATTTGCACTCTCTCTCTTCTCTATTTACTTATTTTTTCATTAGGTTCATTTATACCAAACTAACTATTTATCACATATTATTTATTTCTGACTTACTATAATATTTGGTCTAAATAAATATGTACTCATATATTCACAATAGGATAGCAGAGAAGTATGAGAATTGAATAGCAGAAATTTATTCCAAATATATAAATAATATTATCTGATGGATTATGATTATATACTAAAACATAATTGAGAAAACTTTACAAGTATTGCAGGAGTTGATCACTAATAGAGCTGGATATATTAATAAATCAAATTTTTGAACTCAAAACACTATTTATCATTTGGCTTTATCTATGAATAAAGATAACTATAACTGAGAACATATACTCTCATATGATATTTCTTGAGTTCTTAGTATTTTTTGACACTAATTGCACTAATGTATATTTGCTATTCAAAATCCAAAAGGTCTGATATAATAATGAAAATATGTAGCAGAATTCTTGAAAAGTGAGATATTTTTCATATTATCATATATAGATGGAATAGATAATTTTTTGACTGTAGGAGGAGGTACTGTAACTATATCTATAAACTGATAATAAATGGTAAAGTCCAAGTGACTATAAAAATATATATATATATATATATAATTTTTTGACTTATAAATAACTTTATTTAGATCTTTATAGTTATTAAGTACAAAGGTTTAAAGTTACTCTATAATTATGTATACTTATATTGAACTATATATTCATTACCTCTGGTCCACATGAAATTACTTTGAGTAAATAAGTAATTCAACTATATTACAAGGCACTGATATATTAAAATTAATTTTAATAGTTATTATTAAAATCAAAAATTAGTTCAAATTATTAGTTAAATAGAATTAATCCATCTAATCTATATTAGCTATTGAAATTCCCATTATCATATATCTCAATAATATGGCTTATATGTAACTATGATATCTTTTAAGTTATATTACTACATATAAGCAATTAATAAAAAACAATATCACTTTTCTCTCTAATCTATATTCTCAACTAAGTTATAATAAAGATTATAAGCTCTGCTTAGTGACTAAGAAAACATCTAATCAAGATATTACAAAAGATGAATCAAGGAGCTAATATGAATATATCAAACCCAATAGATATAAGTACCCCTAGAATGAGTATAATAATAATTACAACCCTAATAGTAAATATAAATATAGCTAAGAGATTAATTTCAATCTTTGATAGTAAGGATTATAAAATTTGGATATTCTATATAAAAAATCTTCTAGAAAAGTGTGACTTAGTAGAGTATATAAAACTGCTAGTATAGATTTAAGGTTATAATGTTATAAACAATTATCATATATTATAAGAGATTGCTTTATATTATCAAACTAGCAAATAATGCTTATAATGTATATTATAATAACTTATAATATATGAGAGACTCTATACAATTATTATAGATAAGTATCTTTATTAAATTTATTCTATCTGAAATCTCAGCTATTTAATCTATAAATAAAGTCCAATGAGAGTAAATATGCCAATCATGTTGATAATATGGTGAATCCAGTAAATTCTCTAAGTATATCAGCAGAGTATATTAGTAATGAAGATAAGATTCTGGCTCTTATATATAAGAGGTCTTTTTGAGGTATATAATGTTATAGTAGCAGTTATATATATGAGAGAATAACTTACAGACTCTACTTATATAACAATAAATCTCATTAATAAAGAGATATATATATTAAAAAAATAGCAATGATGATAATGAGAAGGTATTCTATAGATTATATAGATGAGATAAGAAGTACCAACAAGGTTAAAGATCTGAAAAGTTCAATAGAAACTATAATTACTATAGCAAGTATAGATATATGTAGAATAATTACTATTATCAAAATAAGGATAATAATGGAAATAAGTATAAAGGCCAATAATAATAATATGGGAGCAGTAGAAAGAATCAAGAGAATGGCAAAGAGTAATATAATATAAATACTATCAAAACTAATAATAACTATAGTAGAGATATATTTTATATATAATGTCATATAGTGGTCGCTGAGTCTTTCAAATATGCCAGATTCTCTTCAAGGTATATCTCTTAGACTAACTCAAGTTTGTTATAAGCAAGTTCTTATTGGAGTACCTTCCCAAGATCTTATAGTCCTCAAACTTCTTATCTTAAACTGTCTTTTTATCTCTTTAGATTACTTGCAAGGAAGTGTGTGTATTGCACTGAGTTGACTGACTTTATTTTAGAGGAAATAAGAGGGGTATTTATACAAAATATAATTCAATGGTTGCTAAGATATAAAGCTAAATATAAATTCCAATAACTAAAATTACTAAGTTCCAGGGCTGGTATTATCTAGTGTTACATGAGAATACCAGTGCTGGAACAATTTCGCATCACCTCAGAATACCGGTACTGGCATTATCTGGTGTTACATGAGAATACCAGTGCTGACATTATCCAGTGTAACAAAGAACTTAGAGCAGAAAGTTCAGGACCATGGGGGCTTCATCATCATCATCATCATCACTGAAGGAGATGAGATCAGCGAATTCGTCATACAGGTCACGCATTTCACGTACTTCTGGTATGTTGCACATCTCGCATATGTTGAAGTCGCGCAGGATGACGTCATCACTGATGACATCATCACATTCGGCAGTGGTGGGAAAATCGGGAATAAGATCTGGAGCTCTCCAGTCTATGAGGTTCTCTTCCACAAAATATGGGACAAATGTGAGGTCTTGAGGGGATCTAACCCAGATGCTTGGGCCTTGGAATACTGAGATCAATCCTTGCAGGAATTGATCTGGGTTGTCCTGGAGGATAGGGTGCCAGAAGTCTTCTACTTCTTCACTGTTGAGGGTGATAGTAGACTGGGCTTCTGTAGCCACCTTGGCATCTAGTGCATTGATATGGCAGGATGACAGGTCTCTGAAGTCTGAGACTCTAACATACTCCAAGTTGGGGATCAACCATGGTGCATGCCTGAAGATCTAATGAATCTTCTTAGCTGTCTCATTTTGCATATGTCCATGGGAGTAGCATCTTGTAGCTCTTGGGTGCTGGCCTGTGGGAACTCCCGGCAGAGGAGGTTTCCTATTTCGTACTCCTGCCACATTTGGAGGCATTCAGTAGCAATGGTGATCCTTGTTTCCATTTTACGGTAATAGAGGATAAAGTAATAGGGGTCTGTAGTTCCCAGGTAGACACTAGGAGTCCTTCTTGAGCAGGTCCTCATGGCTCTTCTGATGTCTTGGAACATCCTTTCCTTGATTAAGATACCTTGGTGGTTCCTTGACCTTGAGGTTTGGCAGGTGGCAGGTATTTCATTTGTGGTAAGTCTTTGAGCTATTTTGGGATTGGTGGTTCTTGTTGGTTGCTGCTACTGCAGTTTCTTGATCCTTCTTTTATATTCTTCAGGATACTTATACTGTAGTCACAATGTCTCACAATTGGTCATTATTGCTCATCTCATATGTCATATAATCTTCTTGTACTCCGATCTGGTGGCTTGCAAGGAAAGGCTGTCTCCTGTGCTGATGTCATCATTCTGGGGTCACTATTACATCTTCCTCCTAAATAAGGATCTTCCTGAGCATCCTTATTCATTGGTCTAGTCCTGAAAAATTTGCTGATCCCACAACCTCTGGCAAGGGGTCGAAAAGTGGTATTTATGGGCTGGCGTCTTCCCTTTGTATTTTGGCATGATGGTGAAGAGTCACTCCCTTCATATAGAGTAAGGGCCTGATTCTGATCTTGACCAATCAGTTGACAGTTCAAACTCCTCTGACTGTGAAAGTCTCATGGATGAGTAGTTGCCAGTGCCGTATCCCTTAGAGAATGGTCCAGACAGATAGCCTGCTGGTCACAGGACATGCTGTTATGATTCACAGACTAGAACCTCACAGGCGTTCATCATATTTTGCTTCTCTTATATAGGTTCATGATACTTCTTGAGTCTGTTCCTGTGTACCGTAGTAGGCAGTATGGTCCCTGAGATTTTTCTAAGCCAGAAGGTAGTTCCCTTGATATCTTGCATATAGAAGGGTCCTTCCCATTTGAGCTCCAGTTTTCGTGACCATGAGGCTTCTACCATATTTTGATACAGTAGAACCTTTTCTCTGATTCGGATGGGTTCTAGGGCCTTGTGATTCTTTTTCGCATTCTTCCTTGTAAGTGCTTGTGACTTGGTGATATAATCTTCAGCCTTCTTCCTGATTTGGTATAGTCTCCAGATTTCTGCATCAACTCATCTCCAAGTTAGGTCTAGATTTGTGGCTGAGGTTCCATCAGAATCTTCTTCTCCGAAGAGCAGCTCTCTTGGGGTAAAATGTGTGCTCTGTGACCGTATGTCTTGTAGGACAGAGAGGGCAGTTGGGAGATAGTTATCCCAATTCTCATATATCTCTGAGATCTTTGCTAAGATGTTCTTGAGGGTCTTGTTGGTTCTTTCTGTCTATCCATTTCCTTGAGAGTGGTATGCAGTGGTCTTGATGTGCTGAATCTTGTATTTCTGATACATTATCTCATGGAATCCATTGACAAATTCCGTTCCATGGTCTGTTGTGATTTGCTTTGGTGTCTTGTAGTGACAGATGATTTCTCGGTGCAGGAAGTCGGCTATAGAGAGGGCATTGGCTTCTTGTAATGCTCCTGCCTCTATCCATTTGGTGAAGAGGTCTACAATAACTATAATATAGCGGTTTCCTAATAGTATTACTGGTAGTGATCCAATGATATCTATTACAATGTAGTGGAAGGGGATAGGCTCAATTCTTGATGACCCAGGTGCCTGGTCTTGCTGATCTTGTTTCTGTTTTTGGCACTTGTCACACCCTTTGACAAATTGGCACAGGTCTTCTTCTATCTTGGGCCACCACATAGTTCTTCTTGCCTTGTCGTATGTATTGGTTCCTCCTAAGTGTCCTTGCTCGTGTACTTCCTTCATTACTTGATACTTCTTATATTCAGGTATTACTAGCTTTCCTCCTTTTCTGAGTATAGTGTTGTCTAATTCAAACTGTTTCCAAGTCCGGTTGATGATGGTGATTGTCCAGAGTTCGAGGTGGTTGGGCATCTTCTGCTACTCAAGATAGCTGATTAATCCATAGTATAGCTCCTTATTCATGTTGAATGGTCTTGATGGGGGTGTTTCGGGGTGTCCTTGAGAGTGCATCAGCATTGGTGTTGGTCTTTCCTGAGCAGTGCTTAACAGTACAGTCATACTCTTGTAGCCTGTAGATCCATCTGGTATATATTCCTTTGGGGTTCAGAGTGTGAAATAGCCAGGCAAGAGCAGAATGGTCTGTTTGAATGGTAAAGTGTTTTCCAGCTAGATAGTAGTGGAACTTGTCTACTGCCCAAACTACTGCTAAGCATTCAAGCTTGCATAACTCGTAGTTCTGTTCTGCTCCACAGGTACCTCGGCTTGCATAGGAGATGACATATTCATATCTATCTTTCTTCTGAGCTAGGACTGCTCCAAGTCCTATAGCACTTGCATCTGTCTATAGGATGAATTCTAGGTTCCAGTCTGGTCTTCTGAGGATGGGTGCTTGGGTCAACCTGATCTTGAGTTTGTTGAAGGTTTCTTAGCACTCCTTGGTCTATTCAAATTTGGTCTCCTTCTTCAGTAGCTCATAGATAGGTGCTGCAATATTGGAGTATCCTTTGATGAATCTTCTGTAGTAGCTGGCCAGTCCAAGGAAGGCATGGACTTCTGTGGTTGTTCTGGGTCTCGGGTAGGCTGCAACAGCCTTGATCTTCATGGGGTCTGTGTGGATTCTGGTCTGGTTGATGAGGTGTCCTAGGTAGGCGATTTCTTGAGCTGCAAACTTGCATTTCTTGGGCTTGATGTAGAGGCCATACTCCTTGAGCCTCTTGAGGGCTAGCTGTATGTGATTGACATGTTCTCATGCTGTATTGCTGAAGATGATCACATCATCAACATAGACAAAAAGCCATTTTCCGATCTCGTTGCTGAAGACTCTGTTCATCATTCGCTGGAAACTTGCTGGGGTATTGCACATTCCAAATGGCATTCACAGGTAGATATAGGTGGCATCAGGTGTGATGAAGGCTGATTTCTCACTGGCATCTTGAGTGAGACTGATCTGATGGAAGCCTGAGAACAGATCCAAGGTGGTGTAGTATTTGGCTTTACTTCTAAGGGTGGTAAGGATTTCTTGAATGTTTGG
>RBNI01007160.1:0-10588 GCA_003990745.1 Jimgerdemannia flammicorona | reverse complement strand
CATTGGACCACTACCAGTAACACTATCAGGAAACTACTATATTATAGTTATTGTAGACCTCTTCACCAAATGGATAGAGGCAGGAGCATTACAAGAAGCCAATGCCCTCTCTATAGCTGACTTCCTGCACTGAGAAATCATCTGCTACTACAAGACACCAAAGCAAATCACAACAGACTGTGGAACAGAATTTGTCAATAGATTCCATGAGATAATATATCAGAAATACAAGATCCAGCACATCAAGACTACCACATACCACCCTTAAGGAAATAGACAGACAGAAAGAACCAACAAGACCCTCAAGAACATCCTAGCAAAGATCTCAGAGACATATGAAAATTGGGATAACTATCTCCCAACTGCCCTCTCTGCTACAAGATATATGGTCACAGAGCACACACTTTACTTCAAGAGAGCTGCTCTTTAGAGAAGAAGATTCTGATGGAACCTCAGCTACAAATCTAGACCTAACTTGGAGATAGATTGATGCAGAAATCCAGAGACTACACCAAATCAGAAATAAGGCTGAAGATTACATCACCAAGTCACAAGTGCTCATAAGGAAGAATACAGAAAAGAATAACAAGGCCCTAGAATCCATTTGAATTAGAGAAAAGGTTCTACTATATCAAAATATGGTAGAAGCCTCATGGTCATGAAAACTGGAGCCCAAATGAGAAGGACCCTTCTATGTGCAAGATATCAAGAAAACCACCTTCTGGCTTAGAAAAATCTTAGAGACCATACTGCCTACCATGGTACATAGGAACAGACTTAAGAAGTATCATGAACCTATACAAGAGAAGTAAAACATAATGACCACCCATGAGGTTCTAGTCCACAAATTGTAACAGTATGTCCCATGACCAGCAGGCTATCTGTCTGGACCATTCTCTATGGGATACAGTACTGACAACTACTCATCTGTAAGACTTTCGAAGTTAGAGGAGTTTGAACTATCAACTGATTGGTCAAGATCAGAATCAGGTCCTTACTCTATATGAAGGGAGTGACCCTTCACCATCATGCCAAAATACAAAGAGAAGATGCTAGCCCATAAACACTACTTTTCAACCCCTTGCCAGAGGTTATGGGATCAGCAAATTTTTCAGGACTGGACCAATGAATAAGGATGCTCAGGAAGATCCTTATTCAGGAGGAAGATGTAACAGTGACCCCAGAATGATAACATCAGCACAGGAGACAGCCTTTTCTTGCAAGCCACCAGATTGGAGCACAAGAAGATCATATGGCATATGAGATGAGCAATGATGACCAACTGTGTATCATTGTGACTACAGTACAAGCATCTTGAAGAATATAAAAGAAGAATCAAGGAACTGCAGTAGCAGTAACCAACAAGAACCACCAATCCCAAAATAGCTCAAAGACTTACCATAAATAAAATACCTGCTGCCTGCTAAACCTCAAGGTCAAGGAATCACTAAGACATCTCAGTTGAGGAAAGAATGTTCTAAGACATCAGAAGAGCCATGGAGACCCATACAAGAAGAACTCCCAGTGTCAATCTGGGTACTGCAGACCCTTATCACTTTATCCTCTACTACTGTGAAATGGAAATAAGGATCACTACTGCTACCGAATGCCTCCAAATATAGCAGGAGTATGAAATAGGAAACCTCCTCTGCTGGGAGTTCCCACAGGCCAGCACTCAAGAGCTACAAGATGCCACTCCCATAGATATATGTGAAACAAGGACAGCTAAGAAGATCCATCAGATCTTCAGGCATGCACTATGGTCAATCCCCAACTTGGAGTATGTTAGAGTCTCAGACTTCAGAGACCTGTCATCTTGCCATATCAATGCACTAGAAGCCAGGGTGGCTACAGAAGCCCAGTCCACTATCACTCTCAACAGTGAAGAAGTAGAAGACTTCTGGTATCCCATCCTTCAGGACAACCCAGATCAATTCCTGCAAGGATTGATCTCAGTATTCCAAGGTCCAAGCATCCAGGTTAGACCTCCCCAAGACCCCACATTTGTTCCTTATTTTGTGGAAGAGAACCTCATAGATTGGAGAGCCCCCAATTTCCCTGCCAAATGTGATGACATCATCAGTGATGACATCATCCCGTGTGACATCGAAGCATGTAAAAATGATGAATTCACAGATCTCATCTCTTTCAGTAATGATGATGATGATGATAAAGCCTCCATGATCCTGAACATTCTGCTCTAAGTTCTTATTACACTGGATAATGCCAGCACTGGTATTCTTATATAACACTGGATAATGCCAGCACCGGTATTCTGAGGTGACACAAAATTGTTCCAGCACCAGTATTCTGATGTGATACTGAATTATATCAGTATCCTGAACCTGTACAATCATCAGTGCCGATCCTGGAACTTAGTAGTTTTAATTATTGGAATTTATATTTAGCTTTATATCTTAGCAACCATTGAATTATATTTTGTATAAATACCCCTCTTATTTTCTCTGAAATAAAGTCAGTTCCTCTCAGTACAATATACACACTTCCTTGCAAGCAATCTAAGAGATAACAAGACAGTTTAAAGATAAGAAGTTTGAGGACTATAAGACCTTGGGAAGGCACTCCAATAAGAACTTGCTTATAACAAACTTGAGTTAGTCTAAGAGATACATCTTGAAGAGAATCTGGTGTATTTGAAGGACTTAGCGACCACTATGTGATAAGAGTAATAGACTATAGTCTAAATATACTAGATCTTGTACTTCTTATAGAAAATCTCAAAGAACTAATTCATAAATTCTATTTCTTTGTCTATAGTTACTTATATTGTAGTCTTGAATTAGTAGATGATTTTCTTATAGAAAAAATTAGCAATTAACTATATATTGGCTTTTTTGAGAAATTTTACTTCTATCTATTTTGTAAAAAGATCTATAATGATAATAATATATTAGTTGCCAGTCAAAGTCAAGGGTAGAGAGCTAATTATATTTATTATAATATATATAAAGAGATATATATATACTAATTCTGAGGTCTAATTTTATTAATCTTATTTCTATTTTTAATATTTATCATAGGTCTTGACAAATCATCTGATATCTTTCTCTATTCCTGACTACTAATTGTTCTTCTTACTTTATTACATATATTTATTCCTCCTAGATAGCCAAGTTTATATACTAATTTTATTACTTACTTCTTCTTATATTTAGATATAACTAGTAGTTTTTCTTTCTTCAATATTTCTCTATTAGTTTTAAATTGTTTCTATATTCTGTTGATGATTATTTATATCTATTCTTCCAGATATTGAGACATCTTTTACTATTATAGATAGGTGATAATTCTGTAGTAGAGTTTTTTTATTTATAGTTAATTTACTAGTTAGAAGTCCTTTGGAGTATCTATGAGAGAGTATCTATATTGATATTAGTTCTTCCAAAGTGATGTATAATAGTTATATTATAGGTTTACAACTTTATAATCTATCTGGCATAGATTCCTTTGAGTTATCTGGTAGTTAGTAGTCAAGTGAGAGCTGAATGGTCTATCTAGATAGTAAAGTATCTTTTGGCAAAGTAGAACTTTTCTATAGTTTAGATAACTATAAGATACTCTAACTTGTATAATTTATATTCTTTTTCTACTTCTCAGATTTCTCAACTGAGATACATATATAATAACATACTCTACTTTATCTTTCTTCTGAACCAAAACTGCTCTTAGTTCTTATATACTTATATCTATCTGTAAGATAAATTCTTAAGACCAATCTGGTCTTCTGAGAATAGGTGCTTTGATCAGTTTAATCTTGAGCTTATTGAATATAATCAAAGAAATATCTAAGCCTAATACTAGTGGCTCCAGTATAGCTATAAACCCACTACTAAGAATATTAAGTCTACTGATAATTACTATAGAAGATCTAGTAGCAATCTCATCAGACTATTAATCTATAAACTAGTTATCAAATTCACTTATCTTAATAATATTATAGAAGAAATAACTATATATTATACTACTCTTACAGTAATAGTATCTAATTAAGGATTACTACTACTTTATCACTTAGATATAAAGATAATGAAATAATATCTACAGATGAGAAGATAGCAGTTCTGGCTAACTAAGTAGCTATGTTCACCCAAGTTCTTTACCTCAATATTAAAACAAACAAACACATAAAAGACCTTCAACTTATACCATTTAAAGACAAAGTAGACTAAGTAATAATATTTATCAAATAAGTAGATATCAATTACTATATTAATAGAAGAAATGACTACTAGAATCTAGATAGTACTCTTACTAATAATAAGTACTATAAGATTAAAAATCTCTATATAACTATAGGCTTACAAGTAAAAAAGTTACCACCTATTTTATAGACATAGCTATTCAGTAGTAGTACAATCTCTCAGTATATCCTCTCATCTGGAAAATCTGTACTAAAATTAATACAAGTAATGAAAGTAATAATCATCCTAACTATAAAGTCTACTCAGCTGCCACAGACCTAAAGGAGCAGATCATTTAATAGTTCTGTAGTTTTGTTTATATTGCTGAAGTCAGAACTAAGCTCAAGAACTTCTGATTCTATAATAATAATAAAGAAGATCTAAAAACCTTTACAATAAGACTAAAGACTCTCTTGAACACTATAAGAGCAGAATATAGTCAATAAAAATAGATAGTGAATAGAATAAGTATATTATACTTCTTTAATACTATATCAGATTAACCATTAGAAAAGATTTATAAATAAAGATAACTTTATAATTATCTATATGAGCAATAGTATCTAAAATAAGCTATTACTAGAGCATATACTATTCTAGTAGTCCAGAGACTAAGAAATAATAGAAATAACAATAAGAGGGATACATAAATGATGCCAATTTGAGAAGAAGTATAAACTCTGGAATAATTCCTAAAAATTACAAGAAGGATATAAGAGACTATCTGATAAAGAAGTCAAAAAACTCAAGAAGAAAGAAGTATATTTCTACTATAAGAAGACTGAACATATATTCTATAACTACTTTGAAAAGAAAAATAAAGCCAAATAAAGGATTATTCTCCTCACATATTGTCACTATAATAAGAGATGATCTTAAAAGAACTCTTGAGAAGATAAAGATCAAGAGATTCTATATTATTATTATTATTTTTTTTTTTTTTTTTTTTATAGTCACTTGGACTCATCCTTTATTACCCCATCTATCCTATATAATACAATGAGTCCACCCCTTATCCAATCCCCCTAGGAGGGCCCCTCCTTCTTGATGAAGCACCACTCTATCAAATACAATTCCCACCCTCCCACTACTCTGTTTACATATCCTTGTCACCAAACCTCACCACCGCTGCCCTGAAGGACTCCACCCTGTCTACCAACCAGTCATCAGATCCCCCAACAGCTCCTCCTACCTTATAACCCTCTCCTGCAGACTCATCTGCCATCCCTCCTCAAACACAAATAGCCAATGACCCACCAGACCCACCCAAACTGCTAGTACCCACCTGATAGTGATCCAACTATCACCCACCCCCCCCCCACCAGCCGAGATCTCAAGTTCTCCCAGCGATCCCTTTCACCCACTGGCTGTCTCTCCACCCCCAGCCTATTCTCTATTTCAATCCAAAAGTCCCCCAAAACCTCACACTCTCCCAGCCAATGTTCTGGTGTCTGCACCAAGCCCCCAGCTTACCCTACATTATAACACTTCTCACAATCAAAACAGCCACTATCCACCAGATGCCCAGTGTGGAAATTCAGCATAACGTTCCTCCTCAGCATTTGCCACCACACCACCCAAAACTTGGGGGGGAGCCACTGCTGCACCTCAGCACTCCAAGACCAAATACCAGCCCAGTCCCACTCCTCACCAATTCCGACTGCCAAGATTCTATATTATTATTAAAATCTCAAATAAAGTATATAAATCTGATATTGACTATAATAGAACAAGTAAATAAATAAGATGAATAGATAAGATATGATGAACAATTATATGACACAGTAATGATATCACAATTGAGTATGATATATAATATATAACATATAATAAATATAATTGCTCCTTTCTCTGCTACTATACTGGTCATATAGTTTTAGCAGATAATCATCTAGATCTCCTTTTCTCTAACTTCTCACCCTCTACCCTAGTGTAGTTTGCTATACCTAGTGCTCTGAATGGATGGAGTTGATCTGGATGAAATTCAATTCAGATTCATCATATAGTGAATTTGAATCAACTCAGATTGGTCTTGTGATCTGATCTGAATTGATCCAGATTGATCCAGATTGATCCATCTGGATTGATCCATCCAGATTGATCCAGATTGGTCTATTCAGATTGGTCCATCCAGATTGGTCCATCCAGATTGATCTATCCGAATTAAAATCTTTGGTGACATCACTCTTTCTTTTGTTCATTTCACTCTTGTTTTTTTTTTTCCTACTACACTTTGGTGATATCACTCTTTCCTTTTGCTCTCTCTCTTCTTTTGTTCTTTTCTTTGTTCTTTTTCTTTATTCTTTTTCTTTATTCTTTCTTGCTACATCACAAGCAAACAAAACAATAGCCCTTAATTTGTACGTTGGTCTAGTCTACTCATTTTTCATCCTATAATGATTATCAAAAGAGGGAGTATTTGAGATGGAAACATACTCTCTGCTGACAATGTTAGATTCTTTCTCATATGGATAGCATATAAGCTGCTCATCAAGAGCCAAAGGGGTGATAGCAGTGGCAATGGTGATAGTGATGGTGATAGGGATGGCGGGGATGAGAGTGAATTCTGACAATAACTCATGGCAGCCCTTCAGACTTTGGAATTTACAGACCTCACAGCTATATATGCGGCAGTCTTTTTGGAGCAGCCGGTAGTAGATGTAGGTTGCTCTTTTCTGCTGCTACTTTTTACTTGTTTAAATTCCCCCAGTATGACTCAATTCACCTCATATTCTTCTTAGAGTCCACAGCTCTATGGCGAGATCTGCTGACTTTATTTACAACATCTGGTCAAGATGAAGAAAGGTTGGAGGATGTTGTGGGGCATGCCTTTGGTGGCTGAGCTATTGAGTCAATGCATCACATAGTAGAGGTCTCAAAAGGAACAAAAGCAAGCCTTCATGAGCAATCTTGTACTACTTATCAGTATGCAACTCTTCTTACATATGCTCTTTTCTGAAATACCTATCTTTGTATTTTATTTAACTTTATTTTTATATGGTCTCCCCTAAAAACTCCCATGACACCTGCACACAACCTGTCTGCACACAACTTGGCCCCTCAGATCCAGGCTCAGTTCCACTAGAAGGGAGAATTCAAAGTTACCCAAGTTCGACCATGTCTGGCATCTGATCAAATAGAGAAATTCGAGGACAAGATATTCAACATGAGCAGTACCAGCATCATCATCAAGGCTTGGAGATTGACATTTGAATCAGAGCCAATCATTCTCAACCAAGAGGTCCATTGGCCAGTAGGAGTAACCAATGATGAAGAGAACCATATTATTATTAACAAATGTAGAGAGATGGTTGTAATGGTGGTAAGGAACCTCTACAGTGATGAGCTTTGCTGCCACATCAATGAGATTTGCAAGGATTGCATCAAATAATGGGTGATAGGAAAGAGGGGGCGAAAAAATCAAGGAGGGGGGGTTTGGATGAGAATTGGGTATACTGCAACACTGGTGAAGGGTGGGTTCCAGAGTTCTGAAATCCCCTACACTCATCTCCCTTTTTTTTTACTCCTCCCTAGATAAATCACACTCTTTACCGACATACTCTTTTTTGATACAATTCCAGAGATGTATAAGATTCTGTACCTCTACTGGAACTTTAGAAGTGCCATTGAAGAGCAAACTACACATGAGCATAACATAGCCTGTGCAGCAATAGTGGCTATGATCTGGGGTTCTTTGAGCAGATTGGTAGAGTGTATGGTAGGCTAGCTTAGTAGTGATCTCAGTATAGCTATATGTACATTCTTGGCACAATTTACCATACTGTATGAGGTGAAGAGCTCTGCTTTTTTGGAGTGCTGCAGCCCAGAGAGTTTCTGCCCCCCATATGCAAAAAGGACTGATCAGTTGCCATCCATTTTGGCAGGTTTCCAAGCTGGGACTCCTGGGGCTGGACCAAGGACAGACATCCACCAGCACAGTCTGGTAGTATAAGGTCCTGGGCCAAGGGTTCACTCAATCATATGCTCATGTCACATCAGAATATATCAGGCGCAATCTTTCTCTGCCCACATACACAGACAACAATGTCACTCTGGTAATGTTTTATGTCCTGGAAAGGAAGGGCCCAACCTGGGAGGATAGCGGTAGAGTCTAGTATGATCTTACCTATAGTTTTGAGGTCCCGTTTGTGGCTAACATGGCTATCCTATTCCAATCACATAACTACTACAGCACCATCACCTTCAAGGAGAGCTCAGACACAATAGTCATTATACTCACAATGGATGATAGGCTCATCAAGACCTGGGACCGGTGGATAGAGCAGTTTTTGTAAGGGTTAGACAACCTTTCACAAGGGTTAGGCAATCTTTCATAAGGGTTAGGCAGCCATTTTGTGTAGGTTGAGCAGTCTTCATCTTTCTCCGCTACAATTCACATTACACACACTTTTACAACACACTTTCAAGTCATTTATTGGAGAAAGATACTAAGAAAATGTCAAGCAGCAAGCAAGCCGAGGTGCGTACCAGGTCAGGTGGACCTGGGGCTTTCGACTGGCAGCATGTTGGGAGGAGGCATGGGCTGGGGATGGGGTCTTTTGGTGGCTCGAGTGGACAGGGCAGCTCGGGTAGTGGCGGTGGCACTGGTGGGGGGGCTGGAGGGCAGCAGAGGTGGAGCTTCGCGGATATGCTGAGGACTGGGGGCTGGCCAATGAGAGCCCGCAGGGATCAGGATGGAGGGAAGGGGAAACAGAAGGCTGAGGTTGCTGGGGGAGCTGGGCCTTCGCTGGTGGGAGGTGAGGGAAGTGGAGGGGCTGCTGGGGGTAGTGGCGGGACTGCTGATGGTGGCGTGACGGCGAATCTGGAGAAAAAAAGAGATGTGACGGCTGATGGCCAGGGGGGACAGGGGTTCCCAATGCAGAAGGGGGACCTGGCGGATGGTGTGACAGGGCTGGTGGTGGCCCCGTTACTCAAGAAATCAATCTCGGAGTTCGCGGTGACCTTGTGCTTCCGGGGCTTGGCGGTGACGGCAAGGATGGTTCTGGGGCTTGTCTCGAAGCAGGTGGCTGGGGCAGCTTTGGTGAAGTTCTTGAAGGGTCTGGAGGGGGTCGAGGTGGGCTTTGAGGAGGCGGGTCCACTGGACGAGGCGCTGAAGACTGGTGTTGTGGTTGGGGAGGTGGTGGTCCCCATGGTGCGGTGCTTGTGTTGGGACCCCAGGGTAGTGCAGCTTCGGGTGAAGGGGGTGCCCACGGTGACTAAGGAGGAGACAAGGAAGAGGGTGGAGGAGGTGATGTTGGAGTATGGGGACATTGTGGATGTTGGCTTTCAAGTGTGGGAGGGGACTGAGATCAGGACGGGAGATGTGGATGTCAGGATTTGGCTGGCGGGCAAGGAGGCCACGGGGAAGGGGAGTGACTGGCCCTCGGTGCTGATGTGGGGGGCCTTTGTCTGCAAGGTGTCAAGGGTGAAAGGGAGTGAAGAGGAGGAGGAGGATTTGTTGGAGGCGCTGGAGGAGCTGGGTGGTGCTGTGGAGAGGAGGGCGAAGGCCTGGAAATTGTATGAGGAGTCGACGCATCTCAAAGTGGTGGGTGGGAAGTGTGTCCGTATGGATAAGAAGCAGTGGGAGAGGGCCCAGGGGCGTTTGAGGCAGAGAGAGCTGTTGGCGAGTATGACAGGAGAGGTGAAGAAGATGACAGTTGGAACTGAGGAGTCTGGAGGCGCGGAAGCCAGTGTCTGGGCTGGGAAAGGAGGAGAGGAGGTGGAGGCCAAGGAGGCAGGGGCTGGAGGGGTACAGGGCAAGAACCCGTTTGCGGACGGTACCTTTGAGGTGTGGGAGCCGGAGTTGGATGCCACCCCCCCCCCACTTATCAGGAGGGGCCCGGTTGAGAAGAGAGGGCTGATGGTGGATGCAAAGATGCAGGGGACCCAGCAGGTGCGCTTTGGGGTTCCTGATGTGGGGCAAGGGGGTCAGGTGGTGGCGGTCGGCGAGGACGAGTTGGTGGATGTTCCTGAGGAGGAGTGGGATGAGGCTGCTAGTGTTGGAGCTGACACTACGATGCTGGAAGCAGGGCGGCCAGAGACCCCGGGAGGGAAGGAGGTGGGGAACCTGTTGTGGATGCACACAGTGATGGACAATCTGGCAGCTGAAGCTTTGGGGGAAGTGGACTTGCGGGCGATGCCTGAGGAGCATTGGGCAAGGATTCTGCGTGGAGATGGAGTGGAGGAGGCTCTGAAGGTGGAGATTCTGAGTATTTTCCTGGAGAAGGAGGGGTATGAGGTTGATGAGGTGAGGAGGGCGGAACTTGGGGCGGTTGCTGGTGAGCGGGCTGCATACTGCTGGGCAGAGCATCATGGTTTGCGGCTCTGGCAGGGGGCCTGTCTGGAGTATCGAGAAGAATTTGAGGAGCGGGAGGATGGGGCAATGG